>PVLD010002861.1:0-21154 GCA_004027595.1 Dinomys branickii
TGTTGTTTTTGCTGTTGTTGATGTTTGCCTGTTTTGTTTTTTGTCTTTGGATTTTTGGTTTTTGTGTTTTTTCTGTTGTTGAGAGGATTAATTGTCTGACTAAATTTGCATGTCTGGATATGGGCTTATATATTTACACTTCGAAGATATCAATGGATAAAGCAATAACCACTGTTGAGATCATATCACCTTGTCTATATATTAGTTGTGATTGTACTAGTTTTTATGCTAATTGGTGTCTGTTTGTCAATATGTTTTTGTACTTGTATTTTTTTTTAAATAAAAGAAAAATTAAGAAAAAAAAAAAAAAAGAACTGAAGCCCAGTAGTGTCATCCAGTATACAAGTGGCAGAATAGTCAGATAATGACTATTTCTCCCCCCTGAAACTAAAGAGTCCCCTCTTCTTGCAGCGCAAGACTTACCTTGGTGACCTTGGTCATAAAAGTTACTACCCCAAACACTTTAGGATGCACCCTGCTTTAGTTCTTCTCAAACAGTCCTACATTTGGCAAGAGACTCACCTTTTTTATTAGGTTGCAAAATGTGCACAGTGCCTTTCATAGCTCTCTTCTTTCTTAACATGGTCCAGACAGATTGGATTAGCTCTGAAGACACATAGGTATCTGGGGTCTGTAATCTGTTGTGACTGGGCTGGTACAGAATTATGCTGGTTTAATTAATTTTATCCATTTGTGGGGTCATAGCCCATGTAGCTGAAATGCAGAGGAACAGGGAAAGTGAGCTTTATGGCTTAGTAATTTTATTTCAAACTTATCAATGGCATTTAAATACTGCAGTGGTGTACTTTTGCCTCTAAGAGGAATATTATTTGGAGATTACATGAGGGTTAGTAGAAGGATAGACCTGGCAGTGTTATTCAGAGGATGCAAAAAGGAAAGTTTGAAAGAATTATGCAAAAGGCATGGAATCTGATCTTTAGGAAATGGGGTCATGGGGTGATGAGTTGTCACCAGTGCTGGATAAAGTTCTTTATATGGCTATCAGAAAAATATTCCACAACATGCTTTGGAGGCTAGCCATATTGCTAAATGTCTAGAGCAGTGGTCAAGAACCAACAGCACATGTGCTGCAGCAGGCTGTTTGTATCATTGAGAGCTCTAAGAGGTTCACATTACTGGTCTAGACAAAAGCTTCTGAAGATCTGTTTAATGAAATATTTGAGGTTGTGAATTCCTCAAATATTTGGGAAATACTGGGAGTAACCAAGTAAACAGGCTTTCCTCAGGCAGTTAATACATAAAACATGCATTATGGATCCCCAGGAGAGACACATACTCAACCTCTGCTGCATTCATGATTAAAACTCTGCTCCATTTTGCCTACTTGGACCCTTTCCAAAGTCAGTGAGGGTGCTCTCCTTTTTTCTTGGGGGAGATTGGATGGTGCTATGAGTTCTGATCACTCTCAGATGATAACACTCTTCTTGCTATTAAAAAAAATCCAGAAGAGGATTCAGAAGACACATGCCCACTACGCTGTGTAAAAATTTAATTCCAAGCAAGTACATTAATTAAGGTTTTTCTTGCATCAGAAATAGTTTAGGTTGGTTGTCCATGTCCCAGGGAACGGTGATTATCCCATTCTTTCCTGGTGCTCCTTTCTGGCTGCTGCTGTTGAGCCCTGTGATGGGATGGAGTGTAGGCAGCGGGACAGGAGAGACAGCTATGCCCTTTCTCTATTGCTTTCTTTCATCATGGTTGATGGTAAAGCTCCTCCTTCTCTTCTGTGGGTACATTCTGAAGCTTTCTCTGTGCAGGATCACGGCTAGGGGCCAGGGCAGCCGGGCTTCTTTATGGCTCTTGTGGCCTCTTCTCAAACTGTGGGCCACCATGTCTCTTGCTGTGGTCAACTGTCTCTTTATCTGCTGGGCAGCTTCTGTGGACAGGGCCAAGGCAGATCTCTCCTGCACAATCCCCAACCTGGCCTGAGAAAGAGTCCTCATGCCTCCATCCCAGGCAGCCTGAAAGTGCAGACCACTCTGCACTCTGAGCCCATTATGCTCCATTTTAGAATACCTGACAATTTTCCTATGAGAAGGAAGAAGGAGATGCTACTGCTCTATAATTGTGAAAACTTTTTTTGTGTCTTTCCATGACACCAAAAGTTTAGGAGAGATGAAAGAGATTTCCTACATAAATTCTGCTTAGGAATTGACCGGAAAAGAGAACTTTCTTATTCGGTTATCTGAGACTACCAGGTTGATAACTTGATTGAAATAGACACAGGCAATGTCCTGTTGCAATACCTAATGTTTATCTGCACAGATGAGTCCCCCAACACACACACACACACACACACACACACACACACGTGCACTCACTATATGCTGTTTTCAGAACTGTGTTGTATTTTCTGAATCACTGCTGTCCTTTAGGTTGCCAGTTTCCTGTAACCCAGTTATATTCTTTTCAGTTCTTCACTTGCTGCTTATATCCAAATTTTCCCTTTCGATTTGAAGGACATTATACTGTCAAAGATCTCTCTGGTTCTCCTTTGCTACATCTTCTTTCCTTGATCTCTTTAAGGGAATCACTGATGGACACACTAGTCCTCATACCCTTACTGAAAATCACATCCATTCTAGTAGATGCTTTTACCTCTTCACCTTCCAGGTTGACTTCCCTTGGGTCCACTTACAAGTCTCCCATGGACATGACATGGTGATCCATGGCTACCCCTCTTGTTTTGAGTTCCATAGATCTCAAATTGAACTGTTTCTTCCCAGAAGATTCATCTATGAGTGACACTGCTAATCTACTGGCCATCTATGCTTGAAGTTCTGGATTTGGGTTCCTCTGGAGCCTTGGCTTTACATGTGGTCATTCATCAAGCCTCCAGGGTTCTCCAATTTCTCTTGCTTTTCTACCTTTCTTTCTTCCACCTGACTCGCACTGTGACTCGTAGTTATTTCTCACACTGTGAGAGTTTGACCCACACAGTTTCTTCTGCTTCTGGTTTTCATGTCCGCATGCAATGTGTTTTACATATTTTGCCTGAAGTCGTCCTAAAATGCAGCTTTGGTTCTAATGATGCCTGGTTCATTAGAAGAATGAATTGGTCACAGTGGGCTGACAAATTTTAATCCAAACCTTACCTGGAATCTAAATCTCTCAAGCAACCTGGCCCTGACCTGCCTTTTTTCCCTTCCTTTTCTTACTCTTTACACAGGCATCATGCTTGAGTCAGACCAGCCTCCACATTTTATATTGAGCTTGGTCGGTCTAATTCCTACCTTTTGCTTATTGGAATCTTTCGTGTCTCAAAGAGGGAATATGTACTCGCAGAATGCCTGTTTGCAGCATTTCCTGAATTTATCTGTTTGTTCATTTTTAGCTGGTAAAGAAGTGAGTTAATATTTCTAAGACGCTAAAAGGCATGACATTGTTCTCTTCTTCACACATTCCATGATGCTGAACACACTGCCCTGCTGGCAATATATGATTTAGTATTGGTTGATGGAAACACAATAGAACCAGTCATAAATTGTCTAACAATGCTGGATGTGAAATTCCCTCCTTTTCCTCTGTGCAGAATGAGAATTTGTGTTTCTCCATATCAGAATTTGCTCTACATTCTCTGTCTATGCCAACTCCTTTTTAAAGTGCAGCTGCATGTGTGTAGGTATAACTTGAGGGGTTGCCACTGTGTTTGCAAAGCAGCTCACCTTGGTTTTCAAAAGTTGGAAGAGGCACATGAATGTAGCATTGTTTGATTTTCTCTGTTTTCTCACATTTGAGGGCTAACTGGCAGATTGATTGTCTTCATGACATTCTCATAACTGCTAGAAGAGTGTAAAGACTTTTTATGGATAGTTATTTGCTTTACAAATTCCCGTATTTACTGTGACCATTATTAAACTTCTTGAGAGTATATGTGGAGATTAAAGAGTGGTGAATTCTGGGAAGAAATCTCCACTTAGGCTGCTCAATATTTTGTCCAGTGACTTGACCTTTCTCTATGCTTCATTTCATTTCTAAGACAAGAGAAAATGATTGGATTCACTTGTTACATAATTTGTTTTAAAATGAAAAGAATGAAACAAAATGGCTGCAATGCTTTATGTGCTGTGTTTAATTGTAGGAGAAATGTTTATCTATTGGTGAGTAGAGAAAATCTGAAGACACTGTTTAAATTGTCTATAAGCTGCTAAATTAATATTTTTCTTACTGTGCTTTTAAATCAAGTGCAACAGATCTATCTCGCACATGGATTGTCCCTGAATATTGAACAAAATTTAAAGTTTAGCATGAAATGGCATGTTTAACGCATATATCACTTTCCATATTCAGTTTCTGAGAACAGTAGCAGCCCTTTGTACATTGGTTGCACTTATTACACGAGTTTTTTCTGTGAGATGCTCATGTAGTCCAGGGTGTGGTGTGTGCACAGTAAACACAACCTCTTATTGTCACATTGTAAAACCACATTTCAGAAGGTCCCTGCAGGGGTAAAAATCTAAAGGAAATTTTTTCAAAATGTTAATGACAGTTGGATTCTAGATAAAGTAAATATCTTTCAACTTCTAAGATGCTATCATTTATTCCTTCATTTAGTAGCCTCTCTATTGAATGTCTCCTATATGCAAGTAAAGAGAAGACCACATTGTCTTTTCCAGGTACAACTCTATGTTTTGTAAAGACTCACCATAAATACGTTAAGGAAAGTTTCAGTAACTATTCTCTGTACTTTCTAATTAGCAGGTGCTAATAGAAGTGCTTGTATTTGCACTCTGCTGTGAACCGGGCAGGACACACCTATATTACTCTTCTGCGCTTGAATTCTTATCGTTACCCTCTCAGAGGGGCAGTTTGAGTACAGCCTGCTTTTATTTTACAGGTGTGGTGCAATAATCACCCAAGCTCAGGGCGGCAGTAGATGGCACGTGGCATCATTTAAAGAAGGGAACATTTGACTGACTAATTTGTCTACTTTGGGGATTTCTAAGGAGAAGATGAAATAAATATCTCTGCTGCCATTTCCTAAATGGTGAACAACTGCTTTTCTTTCATTCTGACATTGATTAGAGACAGTTGGTGATTTCCACTTCATGTAATAAGAAAAAGTTGATGGTTTTTCAACTACGTCATTGAAAGGTTACCCCTGTGAAGTTATTTCACTCCATGGTACAGAGGCATTACCTTGTTTTTCTTCTGCTCTGTGCCCTTATGAGTGTTCACAAAAGTGTATGTATTTCTTCCCTGGAATGGTGTATTGATCACCTTTCCCATTGCTGTCAATACCTGACACCCACAGCTAAAGGAGAAGAGGATTAATTGGCTCATGGTTTTGCAAGATTTGGTCCATGGCACCTGGCTCCAAGGTGGGGGCATCATGGTCAAGGGGCCTGGAGAAGCAAAAGCTGCTTAGTTCATGGTAATTGAGAAGTAGTGTTGGGGACAGTGCTAGAAAGGAAGGGGTCAGGGACCATATATAGTACCCAGAGCCAGGTTTTATGATCCACCCCTAAGTGTTCTTTACTAATGCTCTGGGAAGTTGTCAAGCCAATCAAGTTGACACAATTAAGCTTCACCACTACAAATGGAGTGCTAAGATATTTACACTAAGCCAGTCCACAGGGCTTTGCTGGGGGTGAAAGGCAGCCTTCCTCACTGTGTGGGATCAGGCACATTTCACTTTCAGTACCCTGTATTTGTGGAGATGTATTAGCTTTGCAAACCCAGCTATGATCAAATGGTGGAGTGATCAAATGACCCTGTTTGTACCTAAATAAAATACTTAGCATGTTGTATATGATAGTGTGACAAACTTAAAGGACTTGAGATAACTATTTTTAATCTTAGCTCTTTCACCCCACAAAAACTCAAAATTCTTTCATTTGATTATTCTAATATGATTTTAAGATAATTGTACTACTAATTTTTATCAGTTCATTGAAAGAAACAGTGTTTATACTGTTTGACCAATTTTGCATGCCTGTGTCTAGTAATCTGAGCAACTGCTTTGAAGATAATAATATGCAATATAATATCCATTGTTAATCTCTTATCTCATTTTGAAACTCTGTATTATTTTTATTTTTTTATTCTCTTTAAAATTAATATAATTTTAAGTGATTTTTTTCATTAAAAATAAAAATTTTTATATAAAATATTGTGTTCCCTTCCCCGTGATCATGTGGGTGAATTTTTCAAAGACCAAACTTAGGGAGATCACAGTATATGGGAAAAACAGCAGAAGAACCATTGCATCCTTCTGGGTCATAGGTGCAATGTCTGCTCACACCTGACTTGTGAGGTACACTTTCAACAAAGGAAGAACTCAGGACCAAACCCAGAATACAAAACTGCAGAATTCAGACCCAGTACAGAAGATAGTTGTCCACAGATCCCATGAGAATCTAACCCTAGGAAAACATGCTTCAGTTTGTATTTTATAGGACTCAGAGGATGCAAACCTCCTTCACAGTACTCTTGCTCAAAGTTTAGAATTTAGGGGAAACTTTGACCAATTGTATGCAAAAAGTTAGCATTTTCTAAATATAGCAATGGGGGGGGGCTTCCACAGGGATAAACAGCCCAGAGCAGAAAAGAGGGGGCTGAGAATAGAGAGAGAAAGCCTCAAGAGCATAGCTGAGTTTAGAAAACACAAGAAGAGGGACCCAAATAGCACCAGAAAGGAAGCACAGTCACCAAAGCATTTTGGGAGTGTTGCAATGAGAGGACAGCTACTCCATGTTGGTATGTTCATTAGCTAGAAGATTAGTCATTAATTAAAGTATGGAGTAGCTATTGTCTTGCTGACCACCTACCACCATACCATCATATGTACCATGGTCATAAGACTCATTCGATGTACATTACACTCCACAAAAGCTCAGAGAAATTCAGTGCCATGCTCCAAGTCACACTGCTATTAATTGTGAGAACTTGAATTTGAACCATGACCTTTCCATGTCCTTTATACTGTATCACACCTTTTGCCATACTGACACTCCTTACTTTAATTGGAAATTGGTTCTTTCCCCCTACTAACAGTATCAGTTAAATAACTTAACTGTGTGTTATTGTACATACATGTCAGGTCTAGACATTTAACTGTCACCAGTGATTTGGGTTTATAAAATTACACAATCTATTTGGACTTAAAATTCTTTTTTTAAAATAACAGAAGACCATATTCAAATGGGGTTACTGCTGGAAAAGGTAGCATTCGTTTTAACAAGTAGTAATAGATTCTTTGGTGTGTGTTAGGGTAAAGGCTAGGGGATCAGAAAGATGACAGTCCCTTAAGATAGGTTGCCTTTCTCCTATGTGACAGGCCCATCTAGTCAAACACGGGAGGTAGCTTTGTGATGTTGTCCAGAGACCTCTTTACGGTGAAAGCTGGGTCAGTGTTACTTCCCTCTTGGAAATGGAGACATTGGGAAAGGACAGGACAGAGCAGGGCCAAGGCATGGTAGTGACCTGCATCGTTCCCACTCCCTCCCACTAACAAGCACTTAGTCACACGACCAGCGCACAGCAAAGGCGGCTGGGAAATAGTGTCTGCACCAGTGCGAGGAGGTGCCTAGAGCCAGAAAACAGCCCACTGCACACACTCCAGCAGCCCAGTGTTAGAAAAACGTGTTCTCTGAAAAAGATAGGATTTTATTGAACAAATGCTTTTCTGACCAAATGCTGGGGAAAAGACAATGGCTAAACATTGTAAATATGGCAATACCAATACTATTTGCTATGGTTTGGCTGTGTCCTCCATAAAGCACATATTGGGCACTTAATCTCCAGTTCCTTGGGGAGGCAGGGCCCAAATATAGGCGATTAGGCCACAGAAGCCCCGCTTTCATGAATCCATCAGTGGATTTCCTAGGAGAGTGCGGTGCTTGTTGAATATTTTGGTCCTTTTTCTCTTTCTCTTGCCCCTCCTTTGAACTTTTTCCATGGGATAATGCAGTATAAAGGCCCTTGCCAGATGCTGGTCCTAATTTGGACTTCCATGCTGCAGAAAAATGAGCCATACATTTCTGCCTAATGTAAATGACTCAATTTCAAATATCCTGCTGTAGCAGCATAAATGGTTCCAGTCAGCATGTCACTTCATGGCATAGCCGGGGCTTGGCTTTTCCTGTCAGTCAGATTATCTTGGTCATAATTACAACCTTAGGTGCAATTTAAATGAAGTACTTTGCAAATCCCTGAGAAATGCTAGAGAAAGAGGGTAAAGGAGTAGGGTCAGCTTGGGTGTCTGTGAGCTAATGGCTTAATTATGCAGTTTACAAGTCCTTTATATGTATTTCATTTTAATCTTCCAAAGTAGGTTGTGCTGACAAAGCTCATTATACCAATGCATTACACTTGAAATTCAGGCCAATGAGTCCGCAGAGCAGAGGTTGGTTTTGTACAACGCAAAGCCATTATTCCATCACTACCCCAATGCTGGGCCTGAAGAAGAAGGTTACTTTATTTCCCACTTTCAGGTTGTCAAGAATAAAGATTCTTTAAATCTTAACTACAGCACAAGGAGAACTTGCATAGCTTGTAGAAAATTATTTCCTAACTAAAAATAAGGCTTCCTGGTAGGAGCTATTTGCTAGATCGGAGCTTCGGGGCTTTCAATTGGCAAAACATTGTCTCCAATGATTTGTACTCTAAATTCATTGCACTCTAAACAAACGCTTTCTTTCCTCATTAGATGGATGGTTCTGTAGGTAATGGGAGGACAGGTTGGTGGCTACTCTTAGACAGGATTTTTTAATCGTGGAAAAAATAGACTATCTTGATGTCGAAGTTCTTGAGCCCAAATTAGCAAAGCAGGTGGACAGATCATGTTCTCTCTGGAGCGTAACTCCAGGGGGAATCTGAGCTGTTTTTGGTAGTTGTCCCAGTTCCTCTTTGCCTGAGACTCAACAAAGAAATCTGCATCTTTTAACTTTATTGTTGCTTCTTCTAAAGTCTTTTCATGGGCGACAAAAGTCAGAGCTGTACAGGCTGTAGGGGGCAGCATTCCAGGACAACCTGGGGAGGAGAAGTCTCAAAAGACCCCTATAATTTGTTTACTAGGACAAAGGAATATGGGATTTGGAATTATGTTTTTTTCCCACAGAATGTTCCATATATTTATGAAGTCTGTTTGTTTTTTTCTATGGGAAAGAAAAAAATAGAAAGAAGTAGATTGCTAGTGCATAGACCCTTCCAGTTGGGGTGTGGGAAGACGCCTCTTTCTCTACATCCCTTAAACAACCCACTTTTTATCATCAGTGTGGTGGGAAACCAGTAAATGCTGATTATTTTAATGTGTTTTCCTGAATACTCATAAAGTTGAACATCTTATGTTTGTTGAACCTTTGCATTTCCCCCTTGAAAATGACCTTTTCAGAATTTTTGCTCGCATCTATTTATTTATGCACTCATTTATTTGAGGCATAGACAGATTTATTAGGCAGAGTTGAAGAACTGTACACTCAAGACAGAAAATACACTGTGGGTGTTCAAGAGAGAGACATCTTGCTCTTTTTGATATTGCCTTGTTTGTTTTTTCTGTTAATGATTTGTAGAAGAACTTTGCAAATGTTACAGAGCTTATTTTTTACTATATAATTTAATATTATTTCCCACATTAAGATGCTAATATTATCTTTGTAATTAATTTTCCTAAGTTTGCTTTCTCTGCTACTGTTTGCATTTTCCATCTTTCTGGAATTTGCACACAGTACCGTGGGGAGGTGTTTCTCTTTTTCCTCTTGCAGCACTAATAGAACATCTGGTTCCTGGGACATGGCTGGAGAGAACTGACACTGTCGTCGCTGAGCTTATAAACTGCATTTCTCACAATGCTTCCATACCAATGAGAGGGACTAGAAACCAGATGTGGTGGGAAACAGAAAACTGCTCTTTCTTCAAACTACTATTGGTGCTCAGATTGGCTGTAAATGACCTGTTTTAGTTCGGCAATGTTACAGAAGAGGTAGGAAGGGAAAGTGTTTTTTTGCAGAGTGAAGACAAGTCCTTACGTAATGTGCAAGCCAAGAAAAGCCATTATTTTGTGGAGCAGGGAGTAACAGGGATGAGAGAGACACATTTAGTTGGCCATATGTTTTATATTCTATCTTGAATTAGATCACTATACATAGAGGTATTTCATCTGTACCTCTAAGCTCCTGTTCATAATCTTACTGCGATTCACGTCTGTTATCTATAAGAAAGGTTTCTCTCTCTATGATACTGATAAAAATGTAATAATGCAGGTGCAGGGAGATGGCCAGTATTCTAGTAATAGCCTAGAAGTGTGGTAGGATAGACCACGTTGGAAAATGGTAAAAGCATTGGGTTAAAGTTTCCATCACATGATAGCCCCTGGGGAGCAAAGAAAAAGTCTTTCTAATCAGAGAAAAGTATTAATGTGTCATTTTTATATTTACCTTGCAAAATTGTACTGTAGATTTTTTTGGTCCTGATGACATACTTTTGGATGATTTCCCATCATCCTTTGAGGTTTGTTAAGGTGTATTTTCTTCAGTTTTGCATTAAAGAAAAGGATTTTCTGTTTCTCCTTTTGGAAGGTGGCCTGCTCTGAGTGAGTGCATTAAAAATAATTAAGAAAATGTTGTAGGGGTTGTGGAAAGAAAAGCAAACATTAAGAAAACCCAGGAGAATGGTGTCTATTTTTTTTTTTAATCTTTTAATGACTCCATTCATTCATGGTAGCTCTGAAATCCAAGGACCGCTTTTAGGTGGGGCCTTTCTTCCTCATCTTCAGCTGTTGTTTAGAAATGTTACTTGCAGGTAGTTGCGCTAGTCAGATATGCAGCCAGTGCTATAAATGCACATGCCCCACTTAGCCATTCAGCCACCTCATTCAAATCCCAGGGCGGAACACGGCGCGCCGCCCTCCACACACGGCTCTGCAGTGCACTCCCTGTCCACAGGCAGCTCCCCAGCCCCTCCTGGCGAGTCAGAACCTGTGCATTTACGAAACTGATACTGGAGAAATTGTGTCTCGCAGCACTAATGGAGCCTATACAGCTTGAATCTTAATGTCTGTGACCTTTAGCTCACCTGATAAATGGCATAGCAGATGATTCTTTGAACAAAACTGAAATATAAAAGCAAAACCTCAGAATCCAAAAATCCAGAGACAGTCTCCAAATCTGTACAGTGACCAGATAGGAGAAATCTTTACAATGTCATTAGTGGCTTGCGCCTTTGGAGCTTAGGAGACTTGGGCAGGAATCCTGGGGTTGTGATTTTTCAGTCTTGTTACCAGCCAGTGATTTAACTGTCCTGTCCCTCAGCTGCGAGTAAGTGTTCAAGCTCTCAGCTTCACAGGCTTTTGGTTCTACTATATTTTCTGCTCTGTGGAGTGGATATGCAAATGGCTCATAGATACACAGAATGACGTTCTGTCACATTCTTCTTTCAGGAGCTTACATTGCTGTGCTGCTCTTCTGAGGAGAGAAACATAAACCAGACTTACCAGCCCCTAAATGAACTAGGGGTAAGGGCCAGTGAAGAGAAATCTGTGTAAAAGCCCTATTAGGTTATCTTAATAGTTTAACTAACATTAATAAATTACTAATTACATTAAAAAGTCTCCAATTAATTTGCTCTAAAAATGAATCAGTGGTCCTGGCTGTCCACCATATCACAAAGTATACTTCTAATTTGAATCCTTGACTAATGGAGACAGTTTGGTTGAAAACACCTTGCTCTGACCCATTGATAAATTTTATTATACCTATCATTATTATGAATGATTTCCATAAATCCGTTTTTTTTTTTTTGGTTTTTGTGGTACTGGGGATTGAACTCATGACTTTGTGTTTGCCAGGCAGGCGCCTATGCCACTGAGCTATATTCCCAACCCCTCATAAATACGTTTTATTGCAGGAGTATGGAGTGAACACAGGGCCTTCTCACAAAGACACATTCCCAACCCCCTCCCTCATTTTTTTGAAACAGGGTCTTGCTATGTCATTAATTGCCCAGGCTGTCCTTGAACTTGCAATCTTCCTGCCTCGCTCTCCCAGAATGCTGGAGTACTAGGCATATTTGTTTACTCCATTTCTTTTGAAGAAAGGCAAAGGGAAGCATGGTTTCTCTTTCAAATAGCATGTGATCCATATGAGATGTGTGAAAGACATTTAATTGAGAAATGCTAATGAAGCATATTTCTTTTGTAATTTAGAATAACACACTGGAAAATAACTATGAAGATCATACAGTTAGAAAATGAGGCTTTATGGAGTAGGGCAGAAGAAAGATGCATTATTGATATTCTGCATATTTTATATCGTGTGGAAAAGAGCTTGCAGCCTGCTTCATCTTGCATCATGGGATTTGTTCTTGGAATTTGTTAATCATTGCATGAACCTTTATTGCATGTCTTAAAGCTGTCACTGCATATTTTCTCATTATATCATTTCTTTAAGAGATTTCAGAATCTTTTGACTCAGTGCAAAGTTGACAAGTTAAATCCTCCCTCCCTCCCCCACTCCCTTCCCCCTTTCCTCCTTTTCCTCATTTCTGCAGTGCTGTGGAACTGAAGCTAGGATCTTTGCCCTGAGCTACATCTCTAGCCCTTTA
This sequence comes from Dinomys branickii, assembly GCA_004027595.1. Lineage (NCBI taxonomy): Eukaryota > Metazoa > Chordata > Mammalia > Rodentia > Dinomyidae > Dinomys > Dinomys branickii. The sequence continues at coordinate 12,562 of PVLD010002861.1, forward strand.
GGTTTTGGAACAGGGCTTCCCTAAGGCACTGGGTTGCCCAGGCAGGGTTTGAATTTGTGGTCTTCCTGCCTCAGTCTCTGAGAATGCTGGGATTACAAGCGTGAGCCACTACACTTGGCTGACAATACTAATGTTTTATGTTCCAATTATTTCATTTAGTAAGCATGTCAATTCAGTTAAAAGACAAATTTAATGATGATAAAGAAAATGTTGCCTATTAAGCACACTCTGAAGGGAGTATAAATAACAGCTTAATTAAAACTTAAGTAGAACTGAAAAACCTGATTATGCAGGTCATAGGTGTCCCAGTTTAGAGTAATGCTACCATGCTGATTTCCTCAATAGATAGGATCCAAAAATCTGCATAAAAGTCTATAGTAGTAAATTAAATTGCCTTGTTATGAATACAATGCTTTATTTTAAAGAGCTGTTTTACATTTTTAATTTTAGATTTCTAATTATTATGTGTTAATTTTCAAAAGCTTAGAGAGTTTTGGGGGGTTTGTTCATTCCTGTAAATATCTTTTTTTGAAAGCCTAAAGATAATTTTAAATAATTCATTTAATTTATGGCTTAGATGGCCTAAAACTTCTTGGGAATATTTTCAAAAATATTTTTAGCTTGGTTTGCACTTAGCTTGGTTTGGGAGCATTTTTTAAACAAATTTTTAGCTTGATTTGCAACTGGGTCAGAACCTTCTTTCTGCAGGGTCAAGATTCAGGATGGGTGAGAAGCTGGGCATGGCTGCTTATTCACGCTTGTTCATGCCTTCCTTTCAAACTATTAAACTGTACCTGTCTCCTCGGCCCCACACTCACCTGACCCACGCCCTACACCCAGAGCCGAGGGCTCCCCTTGGGAGAGAGAGACATGTGGTCTCTGGGGTCTCTGTAGGGCTACCCGTGTGCAGACAGCTGAATGTGAGAGGAAGCCCTGTCAGAAAGCTTCCCTTTGGTGGGCTCTGGGGCCACAAGGCTGAGTAACCCATACGGCAGCTGAGTCCCGCAGCCTGCATCACCGCCGTGCTGTCCTCTGCACCCAAGAAGAAGGTGAGATGGGAGAAGACACACCGGGTTACCAGGGCAGGCGGTGCAGGTAGCACAGACTACCGCATTTCCTGCACTGCCCCAGGTGCCTATCTGCCCCTCAGGGCCCTGTCAGGGGGCACCTTCCGCAGGCCACAGCCTGTCAGCCCAGTCTGAGCTGAGTGACCCCTCAGCCCGCAGTGTAGAGAGGGCCCAAAGGCTGTCCCCACGTAGACTCCACTGCAGCCTTATGTCCGCAGCTGCAGCCTGGAAGCCCAGGCTCATACTCTTCCCCTGGGTGCTTTGAGCCAGGCCGCACTTCTGCTCCTCTTCAGAGTTTCTGGCCCAGGTGAGCCAGGGACTGGCTCTATCCTGGCCTCAGGGGCCGGGTGACTCCTGGTGGACTGCAAGCAAGGCAGGGCCCTGACTGGTGGTCTTGCTGCTAACGGGTGGGGGGATTTTGGTTCAGTTTCCTAAAAATGTGGAAAGAAATCCAGAGTGAAGATTCCAAGTCCAACTAGCAGGCAAGCATGGATGTGCTGTTTTTGGCAGACAAGAGGCTTCCAGAGGCTGCTGAAGGATGTCCTTTCTGGGGAGGCCTCCCCTGGCTACTCTGCCCTGTTCTCGTCTCTGATCTGAAGACATCAAACATTCCAAGTCCGATCCTGTGTCCAACACAGTTGTCTTGAAGAGAAAGTGTATCTTACAGCTGAGAAATGGGGATCAAGATGTCAGAAAGTGACCACCCTCTGGCTTGATCTGACTTCCTGGGTAATCATTTTGGAGAATGTTTCTCTGAAGTCTCCACTTCCCCCTTGCAGTTCCTCACCAACCTAGAGATGCACACAAATTACCCAGGTCTGGTGTCTCTGGGTGCAGCACATTCCCAGGTGCCCAGCGAGCCGCTGGCCCTCAGGCCAAACTCCAGCCAAGACCAAAAGTGATGAAGTTTCATGAACAATTTAATTTGGTTACACTGATAGCTGGGTGGAGAGTAGATCCATGAATTATTTATTTTTAATTTATTCATTTGTAAAACTTTAATGACATTCTGGGATTTTAATATCCTACATGGTTAATAAGTCATCACTTGCTATGATTAAAAATTGCAGAAAAAATAGAAATAAATCCTAAAATATGATCTCCAAAGTAATAAATGCTGCCAAATGAGTTTTAAATCTGTTCTATCTGTTATTGGGTATGTATGTAATTGAAGTGGTGAATAAACCAAATTTATGTATCAGATGATTTTCAAATGATTCTTTGACTTTGCCAGACAAGTGAGACCTTATTCTCTGAAGGCTCTTTTTATATAAATGTGAAAAGTACATTCTGTGTGACTCTGAGACCCTGACATGCAGGAAACAAACATTGAGTTCCTCTTACAATAATATTTTTCTTCTTCCAGTCAGTGTTTTGAAGCTTAAACTCTTACAGCCTTTTCTAAACACTGTGTCTCTGTTTACAGAAAATAAATGTAGATTCCAATATATCATAACCCATCCAACACCACTAGGGAAACACCAAATACTTAACTTTTGTAAGCTCATGTGTAATTGATTAACAATGTATATTAATATTAGATCTGAGATCATATATGTGCATATATCAATAATACATGTGAAGAACTCAGAGGATAAGTCTGAACTCTTGGATGATAGCAATATCTCTAGGCATTTTTAGAAGAAATTTTGTAAAACTGCCTACTGCTTAAAAATTATTTTACTTAGATGTTTTTATAACTTTATTTTATTTTAAAGAGAAAAAAGATAAACGATGAAACTGAGTTTTAGAACAGGTTAGTAGGACAGTTACAATAGTTAATACATTGCATATTGTTGTCTTCATAGTAGTTAGAGTACAAGATATAGACATGATGATAAAATAATGTAACATAAAACTTACATCGTCTGTTGAGTTCCATGGTGTTAGTGTTCTCACAATGTTTTGTGACCATTACAGCCATCTTTTCCCAGAACTCTGATCATGCAAATCAAACTTCTGTACCCACTAAACAACGGTTTCCTCTCCTTTCAGTCCCTATAGAAAAAAATCTACCATTTAGTAGTCAAATGCTGAAGAGCATAGTTTATAGTTTAATAGTTGAAGATAGGTATTTAAAAACTTGACAATAAACCCATTAGAAGCACATAAAAGTCAGCAAGATGCAAATATAAGGATGTAGGAACCCAGGTCCTCAAGGGTCTCTTTTTTGTGTATGTCAGCAACATCAATCATCACCATAAAGTTACTGGGTTTTTACTCAGTAATGCGAACAATGTAAGGTCCTACGAGGATCTCATATGTGTGTCTCCTGACAGCTAAGGGAGCTCAGGCATTTCATCCACAGACTGAGATGAGGGCCTTGGACCAGAGGGCATCTTCCAGTGCCATGCATTTGCTCAAGGATTTCTCTGGGCTCCTGCTGGTACTGGGTCCAGCTGGTGTGAGTGGAGCAGTGAATGAAGGAGCGAAAGGGCTCTGCCCTGTGAGAAGCTACTTTCTTATGTATATGGGGACGAGACAATAAATATACCAGCTACAGAACGATGTGGTACATTAGAGGGTGAGAAATGTTTCGGCTAAAAAAAACTGAAGCAGGAAAGGAGAGGGGATGGTGTGGAGTGGTCCCTGAATAGGCTGCTCTGAGGCAAAACCCTCAGGATTTGAGGGGCTGGGCCTCTCAGGGGCACATGGTATGGTGACAGCTTCCGGCGGGGCACACCTGATGTTCCCTTTTTATCTTGATCTAATATATAATTTGGTTAAAGCCCCTCTTGTTTCCTATAGTATATGATAAGCACATTTTAAGATGAAATTACTTTTTAATCAGTACTGAATATAAAAGCCATGTTGAGTGTTTTCTAATATTCATCTATAAAAGCAAACTTTGACCCTTATTCCTGGTGCCATGTGGCCCTTAGCATGTGCCTTTAAAGTGATTGTGAGGGGTAGTGTGGATTTACAAGTGTGAGAGGACATTGCACCAAGGTTGCTTTTCAACTGTCTGTGTGTTCGATACTATGAAAGGGGAAGAAATTGCTCAAAAGAGCAGAAGAACTAGGATGAGGGAAAAGAGAAGAGAAATAAAGAAAGAAAGAAGGGAAAACACAGATTGGAATATATTGCAAAGAGAAGCCAAGGGCAGATGCAAACTGCTTTCATGACTTGGAATTTAGAATTCTTACTTTGTTGCGTGTAAAAATCATTTTGCTATTATTCATCATTTTGGGTTCTATTTCTGTCAAAATAAAAGCAAAGGCTTCAGCTTGCTATTTGCAAGCACTTTTCTGAAAATAACACACTACAGATGTGGTAGCTTTCATTTGCAGTAAATGAAAAGCCTAATTGGATGCAACTGTCATTAACTGCCCACCTAGCAGTAGTGATTTTAAAGTTTCTTATAGTGTCTTGATAAATTCAAGATAAAACTGCACCTTCTCGTTAGGGACAGGGGATGTTTATATGAAATTAAAAAAGCATATTCTACTCATCATCTTGTAGCTCAACACTACTCTGAGCTTTTCTTTTGACTTTTAGTCATTTAATAACTTACATGACAAACATTTTTAAACACAATGTAGCTATGGATAGCTTTATTTATCTTGATTATAATGCTATATTTAAATTTGTTTTCTTAGATGTAAAACCTCACGGGCTTCATTTATTCAGTTTCACATTGATAACAGTCTTCCTTCCTTCACTGCTTATCAAGACAAATGGGGGAAAGGATTAGAAAAATAAACTCACAACATTTGGTAATTCATCCAATTACCAAAATACACTATAATTGGGCAAAATTCATACATCAGTCTCAGGAAATATTTTTGTATCAAAATTAGCAACAAGTGACGATAATGCTGATTATGGGGCATTTATCATGTGTTGGAAATTTTGCATGCATCCTCTTATTTAGTACTTGCGGTTGTCCCGGGAGCTAGAAATTACTGTCATTCTGACTTCCTTCTAGGTGGAGAAACTGAGTCATAAGGGCTTAGGCCGTTTGTCCAGTGCTTTCACCCAGAAGGAAGTCAGGCATCTGAATTTGGAGTCTGCCTCCTTCTGACAGCAGGCCGATGAGCGTTCACTGCTTCCACTCTTTCTCAAGCAGGTTCTCATGAGTAAGGAGGCAGCCAGCGGGCAGAGCCCAGCAGGCATAACGTGGCAGGCGTGGCCTTTGGCTGGTTTGTCTGTCAGTGTGTCTTTAAGAGGTAACAGCATTCCAAAGCAGTGTAGTTAGTAGATTCATGTTATGAACCTCACGCATGCTGCCTTGCGGTTGTTTACTTCTGTCTGTGGCGAGTTCTCGTCCCACGAACTGCCTTCGGCTCTGGCTTTAATTTCTTCCCGCTCATCTCTCCACCACTGTGGCTCCTTCCCGTAGCCAGCTCATCTGGCAGTGCAGGGCTATTTTTCTAAGTTCACAGGACAGTAAATGCCTGGAAGATTGATTTTTAAATAGATCAATGGCTAAAAATGCAAAATAGGGTGCTTATTTTGTATGGCATTGGTAAATGCTTTTTTAGTTTTAGTTTTCCTGTTTTAATATTTTATTAGTGCATGTTTGCTGGACACACTACGCTGTTCACGAGGAGTCGGTGTGTGTGTGTCACACATTTTAACTCTTTCCATCCCCTTTGCCTCCCCTCCCTCTGTATCGGTGCTCTGCCTTTCTATGTACAGTTCTCTCACTGTTCAGGTAAACTGCAGAACTTAAAATAGTGACCCATATATTGACAGCATGTTAAGTCCGCATCTGAGAGAAGAAAGACCAGTAACTCAATTCTCCCGATTAGCAGACATTAACATATGATATTTCAGAAGAAGATGGGAAATAACTCAGTGAAAAGAGTATTTTTCAATCAAGATATACTAGGTCAGATTTCATCTTCTACCTTTGTGACTCTTGTTCCCTCCAGGAAACTGAGTCACTCACCATAGCTCTTGATGGCCGTTCCTTCACCAGGCAGATAGGGATATATCGTTTTCCCACAAAGCCTGGATAATAATGCACTAGTTTTATCCATTTCAACTATGCATTCATTTAATGTGTTTCAGCTAGTAAACTTGCTTATGTTTTCAATGATTTTTACAAGTTTGGTGAATTATAAATCAGTCCTTGGATGGCTCCCACCTGCTCCCTCCCTCCTGGGACTTAGAGAAGTTACAGGCTTTGGAGAATAATCCACACAAGTCCTTCCTGAAAAAGCTGCTGCAATAGTACGATCATTAGTAAGGAACAAACACGGTTCTTCGCTAGAACGCCCTGCATGCCTTTCGCTCTCAGGCCACTGTGTCCCTTTGAGTCATCCCTTTCAGAAAACCTTCCCCAACACTGGGATTGGACCAGGACTAGGGAGACATCTGTATAAACTGACCACTCTGCCTCGTGTTACCGATAAATCTTTTATGAAGATCAGATATGAGAACTTTTTTATTTTTGCTTGCAATTATTTATTTACCCGTCTAAATCCTTCTGTAGATTGTGAGTTCCTTAAGGACAAAGATTATGTTTTATTCATCCTAACATACCAGGGATCAGAATAATGCCTGGAACAGAATGGCCGTGCAATAAATATGCACTGGATGACGGAAGGCCATTTACTATTTTCCTCCTGTGAAAAAGGTCTGCATAGCACATAGAAACAATTTGCCCCAAGTTCAACTATGATCTGTCTATGGTCATAACCCAAAGTATTTTTGGGAATTCTAGTCTTTAATCTCAAATCTCCAGTCATGGCCATTGAAACCACACAGTTAGCTGTTGGAAATGCAAACCCTATTTTATTACACTATGCCCAGGTCCTGAGAAACCTCTGTGGTTGGATAAAGGAAGACACAAAAAAGGACAAAGAAAGATATTCTGAGAAAGGAGGTTGCAAGTGAGTGAGAGAGAGTAAGAAAACTAGGAGAGTAGTTTCTCCAAAGCCAAAGACCGCAGGATTTCAGGTGAAGACAGACACCTGCTTCTAAATCGCCATCCGTCTCACCTTTCCCTGCACATCTCATTACCAATAGCGAGAGCCGTCCAAAGGAAGGAAGTCAGTTCACCTCCCAGGCTGCCTCTGTCTCTCTGACTACAGAGTCAGTCCTAAGCTGCAGGTTTGCTGTGGGATAAAATCTTAAAAGTCACGGAACATTCCCTGCATGGAGCTCTGCATGACCTAAGGGCTAAATAAACACCAGTTATTATGCTCTTACTGGTTGCAGGATCCACACAAAATTAGAAGAACAGAATTTAATATCCTTGTAGAAGATATTGGTTCATAACAAACAAAGAACACTTGGGAAGTCGACAAAGGGTCCGTGCGGGAGCCTGCCACGGAGCCTGGCTCCTTCTTGTCTTCTGCACTTCAGGTCCAGGCTGGACTCATAACACCTGGGACCCAGAGCCACTGGAGAAGGAACCAAGAAAAATGGTCCCTTCCCCTCAGCATAGCAGGAAGTAAGGGGAAGAAATAAAGGGAAACTGGACAGAAGTCAGTGGAAGAGAGAAGATTGAATTCAGTAATATTGAAATTTCATTTTTAAATCGTGCCCAGATATACTTAAAACTATGATTAAAGATACCCTTAATGGTGGGGGATATCTCATTTCATAATATTCAGCTCACAAAGGACAGAGCTGTGCTGTTTAGTAGGAAGTGTAACAGATCCATCAGGAGCATACTTTTACAGTCAGTAAAATCAGGGTCAGAAATCCTGTGTCATCTGCAAAGTTTCTGTTCATACATACACTTCAAAAAGAGAAATCTGTAAGTGTATATGAGTAAAAAATGTGATACATGCAATATATGATGTCCAGCAAAGGCAGGTGGTTCCTGGCATTAAGCAGATGAAACATCAGGCAGTGTGCATGCTTGAGTGAATGGTCCCCAAAATGCAAAAGCACCCTCCTATTGTTCCAAGAACCCAATGGGCAGAATCCCAGATTTTCACATACCCTTCCTTGACAACTCGTATCTCTCATATGTAATGTTTCTATGTTAGCCATATATATTATTCTATTTTGCAATATAAAAACTAAAATGTTATTCATATTAATTATCTCCTTTGTTAATAGGTGAGTATTATTGCTAGTTCAACTGCATTAGGAGATATTTGCCCAATAGATTTATGAGACATGAACTAATGTTTGTGGTGTATAAGTTTGTGTTGATCTTTGCAAACACAAGTATCTGCTATGAGGGGGTAGCAGGGGTATTTTACAGAACATGTAAAATATTGTTTCTGCTCTAGCAAAGATTATGAGATAGGAGAGGGGCCAGGAATATAGCTCAGTGGCACAGTGCCTACCTGGTAAGCGTGAAATCTTGAGTTTGATTCCCAGTACAAAAATAAAAAAGGTAGTATGGCTATTTTCATGATGTTAGTTCTTCCTAACCATGAGCAGGGTATGTTTTTCCATTTATTGAAATCTTATTCGATCTCCTTTTTCAGAGTACTGTAGTTTTCACTGAATAAATCTTTCACATTCTTTGTTAGATTGATTCCTAAGTATTTCAATTTCTTGGTTGCTATTGTAAAAGGTATGGTTTCCTCAATTTCTCTCTCGGTCTGTTTGTTGTT
>PVLD010002861.1:30889-155293 GCA_004027595.1 Dinomys branickii
TTGTTTTTATTTGCATTTCTCGAATGACTAAAGATGTAGAACATTTTCTCATATATTTATTTGCCATTTGTATTTCTTTATCTGAGAAGTGTGTATTCATCTCAGATGCCCATTTCTGGATTGGGTCTTTGAATTTGGACAGGTACATGTTTTTTAATTCTTTGTATGTTCTAGATAGAAGACCTTTGTCTGAGGGACAACCAGTTAGGATTTTTTCCCAATTTGGGGGTTTTCTTTTGACTTTGCTGGTGATTTCTTTAGATGTGCAAAAACTTTTCAGTAGGATGAGGTCCCAGTTATTGACTCTTTGAATTGTTTCCCTTGCAGTTTCATTTTTGTTCATGAACTCTCTGCCTACTCCTATGTCTTCAAGATTTTTACCTACTTTCTCTTCCAATAGATTTAGAGTTTCTGTTTTAATATTGAGATCTGTGATCCATTTTGATTTGAGTTTGGTGCATGGTGATAGACTTGGGTCTATTTTCAGTTTTTGGCAAGAGGCAAGCCAGCTTTTCCAGCACCATTTATTAAATAGGCCATCTTTTTTCCAGTGAGCTTGGTTGGCCCCTTTGTCAAATATTAGGTGGCTGAGTGTGTTTTTCATTGTGGCTGCATCTTCCAGTCTGTTCCATTGATCTTCAGGTCTGTTTTTTAGCCAGTACCAGGTTGATTTTATTACAGTAGCTTTGTAGTATAATTTCAGGTCAGGGATTGTGATTCCCCCTGAGTTGTCCTTGTTGCCCAGGATTGTTTTTACTATTCTGGGTCTCTTCTGGTTCCAGATGAATTTAAGGCATATTTTCTCTAGATCTGTGAGGTATGCTAATGGTAGTTTAATGGGAATTGCATTGAATCTATACAACAGTTTTGGTAGTATGGCCATTTTCACAATGTTGGTTCTTCCTAACCATGAGCAGGGTATGTTTTTCCATTTATTGAAATCCTCTTTGATCTCTTTTTTCAGAGTACTGTAGTTTTCACTGAATAAATCTTTCACATTCTTTGTTAGATTGTTTCCTAAATATTTCAGTTTCTTGGATGCTATTGTAAAAGGTATGGTTTCCTCAATTTCTCTCTCAGTCTATTTGTTATTCGCAAACACACATTTTTCTTAAGAGAATTATGAAACTAAAATTAAATGTAAGTAACTCTTCTTAGGTACAAACAATTTTTTTCTAGTGTAGTATTGGGTCTATTGAGCAGAGATGTTTAGAATTAAAAAGATTAAATAGGGAAAATTAAAATTTTTCATCTTCCTCTTTAAGCCGTTTGGACTTTGAGGCAGCTGTGACAGTGAAACTAAGGACCCAGTAGAAAGCTGCCGAACTGCTTCAGAAAAGGGCAAGAGTGACAGGATCAGAGTGTCAAAAATGAGGGGGGATTCTCAGGAGGATTAATGGAATGTATTTTTTACTATAATACTTTAGTACTTTAAAGTATAGATGGTCACTGTGTTTTGTGAACATACCCTCATGTATGTTCTTCCTTTTATATTTTTATTGCATTACTGAGAAGATTCTGAGCTTTCTAAAATTCAAATAGGACTTCTACCTATTGTGACTACAATTTACAACCCCCAAATTGTTCTCTAACCTCCAACCGTAATTTCACTCTCCCACGTGCACCCTCCACATGCTGTCGGTGAGGGGCGTGTTGACGGCTCCAGGACCCTCATGTCAAGGGGCGTGCAGTTTTGGTCAGAGCTCTGGAGGACCAGGAAGATGGAGAAGAATCTCTGCTTTGTGGTCTCTGATTTTTATTCAAGCAGAGCTGTGGTTTTGAGGAGAAAAGTAGGGATTTGATAAAAGATCTTGCTTCAAGTTGGGATTTATTTCCTCTAGGAATCAATACTGCATTTGTAGAGCTAGGCAAAGCAGAGTTGATGAGGGCCCCAAAACAGATAGTGCCAGTAAAAATGGAACACATGAATACTAGAAAGAGTGCTCTTGAATCAGGGTCAGAATTTTCTCCTTAAGGGAATTTGCTCAACCACTGTAAGTGCTGACTTTCGGATATTGTTTTTTTTTTTTTTTTTTTTTTTTTTTTTTTTGCGGTACTGGGGATCGAACTCAGGACCCTGCGCTTGCTAGGCAAGCGCTTATTCCACTGAGCTATATCCCCAGCCCTACGGATATTGTTTTTTATTGAGCAAGGTTGGCTCGCTCTTTCTGACTGTGACTGTGTTGGGCTGGTGAGCTCTGCACCTTCCCTTGATCTTCTGGCTTCCATAGCTCAGTGTGACAGCTTGGTCCTCTTTGCCACACACCAGCAGTATGAGTGGGGGCCCAGCCAGCCCTGCAGCCAGGTTTTACAGACGTGTTTTGTATTGCTCTTTGCAGTTGTGCAAGAGGAGTGTGACTGTGAACACACTTATGAGTTGCCTTTCTTTTTCTGAGTCAACATTTTCACCGATTTTCATGTTTGCCACTATCCTGGAAATTTAAATGCTAGCTTAAACACACAGAGAGTAGGTTTTTCTTTGATCTTCATTAATAGGATGAAGTGTGATTTCTTGACTGCTGAAATGTCTATTCATTTAACATTAGCAAAGGATCTCTTAACATATGAAGTCAGTTTCTTGCCAATAATAAAGTCTGGTATTCTCTTAGCAATGGTTATACTGCTATAGTTGGGTCCCTAAGTTTCTTTGAAGACAGAAACATCTTGCTGTGAAGGGCTTTTGTTTGTTTATTTGTTTTGTTTGTGTGTTTTCACTGAGGTGCCAAGGATGGAACCCAGGGCTTTATCCACGCTAGGACATTGCTCTGTCACCAAGCTACATGCCAAGTCCCTTCTGGCATGAAAGTTCTGAGGGCGGCTTTTCTCCTCGGGGCGAGAGTGCAATGAAACTCTGAGCAGGGGGAGATCTTTCTCTCAAAGCATCTTATAACTGTAATACCCTAAAGCACTCTTCAGAGAGCGAGTTTCTCCCCTGGGAATTAGTGGTTAGCTCATGAAGTTTTAACTGCCATTGTACTAAGAATGTTCCTGAATTGATTTTGCTTTTACGAAAACGTTGTGTCTCTAACTCTTAGAACACTGCATGATGTGGTGACAAAGCCTTTCCCAGAGTGTTTGATACTGTGCCTAATTCTCTACACATGCTGCCTCAACACACGTGGAGTGAATTATCGTACCCACTTTGAGGATGAGGAAATGGATGTAAGAGACTCATTTAAGGTCAGTTGTCTAGTTATGGTTAAGTCAGTTGTAACTGGTTCGGTCAGTTCAGTGGTGTGGCTCTCTGGAATCCATCCTACTCTCTCTGAGAGCTATGCTGAGACTTTGGATGAGGCAGATGTGGTCTTGGGTTCTGCATAGGGAGACTAGTGGGGCACCTGAGAGGACTGCGCCCCCGCAACGTGAGGCTGCTTTTCTCCTCTTGCCAGGCTGTGTTTCCTATTCCTCCCACCACTTAACTTTGTGCTCCGTTCAGTCTCTTGGCTCATTTCTGTAAATATTCTCCTACTGCTCTTGTGGCTTCAGATCACATTTTTGGGTCTATCTGGACCTCCATCCCTGACTGTACTTTCTCCCACTCCATCTGCTCCAGGCACTTGAAAATTACAGTGTGAACTCGAAGTCAAGAGTGAGCAAGAATAGTATTTTGAGGAAAGGAGACATGTGCCTAAAATAATGCACAGAGCGCCCTTATCCCCTTTCCACAGAGACGAGTTATCAACCAGCGCTAGCTCAATACGGTGTATAGAATTCTAATGCTGAAAAAAAGCAGAGTTTGAGATAATTCAACATATCACAGTCCACTTTTTGAAAAGTCTATCACCTCAGGAAGGGTACATTGTGTTCTAGTCAGGATTTTATCAATAACCTCACCCTGCTCCCGCAGTGGCAGAGATAGTTGGCGTTATGGTTTACATCTCATATGTCCCCCCAAGTCTCACACTTAGAGGTGGCCCTGGTCGGAAGGGGTAGGTCAGTAAGAGTATGGAACGGGTGGATGTGCTCGTGTGCCAGCTCCTTCCTTCTGCCTCTGCTTCCTGCCTGCCAAGGTATGAGCAGGTTTTCTCTGCTCTGCCCTTCCCCCATGGGGTTTCTGTCTTGGAGCTGGGCAACCAGGGACTAAACTCCCTGAAACTGTGAGCCAAGACTCCTTGTCGATGTTGGTGTTAAACTGTAGTTGTTGGGTATGTTATTCGTGCAACAGGAAACTGACTAATACAGACGGTAATTCTTTTGCTGGCTATGAAGAAAGGGCTCAGGGCTGAGAAGAATGTATGCTGCTTTAATCCAGATGTTGGGACCAGGTGCTGTTTAATTGGAGTCTTGATATAGGCATGGAGAGTAGCCATGATTTTTATTTGGGAGCACTGGCTGTCTAAGAGAGCTCTTTTTACCTTTTCTGAGTTTGAAGCCAATTTTTCTGAAGCATATGTCACATTTATATTTTATTTTTGAAGAGTACAGAGTAAAAATAAAGAAGTAAAAAGTAGCTCCAGCTTCTACTTAAAGGACTATTTTAAAAATGTTGGAGTCACATCAGTGAACTTTATGTACATGTGCTATCTTATCAGTCATTCTAACTCAGAACTCGGGGGGACCGATGCATCCTGAGGCTGGGGACAGGCTGATCCTAGGGCTCTCCTCTTCTGAGACCCTTTGGGACAGTTCTGTGCACCTGGACAGAGGAACAGGAGCAATGAACCTGTCAGTGTCTCCCATTTTTAGAACATTATAATTTGCATATGAACTAAAAAGCAGTAAATTGTGAAATCTTAAGCTTAATTTTCCTAGAAGAATGAAGAGTGATATGCCTCTCCTTCACAGATTGTGGGTGGTGACATTCAATTGCCACCAAAAAAGAATATCTGTTTCCCACTGATTTGTTCCCAGGTGAGTGCTCTCAGGATTTAAGGGAAAGCTCCAAGCTGATGAGTAAAATGGTCTTTCCATGCCAAATATGTGCAAGTCAGGCAAGAGAGAGAGCATGTCCAAGAAACTCTCTCAACTTTGACACCACTGTCACTTGGGGCTGGATAATTCTCTGTTTGAGGGGACATTCTGTGGTTTATTGGCCATTAAGCAGAATCTCCAACCAGATGCCAGAAGCATCCAAGGTGTGACAAACAAAATGGTCTCCAGCAGAAGCCAAATGTTCTCTTGAGAAGATGCATGAAGTCCCTCTAAGTTCAGATCCTTGGTCTAGAAATTTAAACTGTAAATAATGCATTTAACAACAACTTACTGGGAAAAGACCAGTACAGATGATTGCTGGCTTCTGTAGAGAGTGATGCTGGTTAGAACTAAATGGCATCTCAGTGAATATGACACTAAAGAATGAATTTAATGAACTGAACTGGCACTTTTTATTTTATGAAAAATCAAAAAAATTCACAACTGCATAATAGGAGAGTAACAAGTTATTACACTGTGTCATTATCTTCGAAGTACTTCTGTAGAGCACAAGACATAAAGATTCATGCACTTTTGTCATACTTATTGTGTGATAAGCAAGTCTTTCCTATAGTTTCAGAGAAGGCTGTGAATCTGGTTGGGCTTCCCAGTGATTTAGAGCCAGGAAGAGACACTTAGTTTATGTATTTAGTTATGCTGTAAGTTTCTGAACCTTAAATATTGGGTCAGAGCCTCAAATAAAAATAACAATAAAAATAAGATCACTCTCCACCATTGCTTCAAACTCACCCGAACTTTTTCTCCTGAAAACACATCATCTTGTGATTGTAAGGAATTAACAGCAAAGAAAAGGAGTTAATGAGCAAGTCCAGAGAGTAGAAGGGTCTCCCCCAAGGATAGCAACAGAGTGATGCTATTTTGGGTGTGGGTACTAGGAGTCAAACTTAGGACCTCATGCTTGGTAGGCAGGCGCTGTGCCACTGAACTAAATCCCTGTCCGCCTGAGCGATGCTGTTAATCTCGCCAGGTGCGACTGATGCAAATGCCAGAAGTGAGCAGAAGCTTGGAATAGGTGGATGGTCCTGAGTGTTGCAGTCAATGCGGGTCCCAGCCTGGTTTTCACTAAGGGGTGTTTTGGTCCATGGGACTCACATCCTGATTGCTGAGATGGACTCTCGTTGAAGGCTTTTTCAGGCAAAAGACACCATCCATCTTCTTGCTTTCTGGGGCTGGGACATTCCAGACAGCACAAATTGGCACCACAGGCTGAGAAACTTCCTGACTAGAGATGGTGTGTGCAATTATAGGCTGTTCTCCATTACTGCAGTCTGGCGTCCTAGCTACTTGCAAAGCCTGGGGTGTGCAGAGCACTCTCCGAGCTTCTTTGGTGACTGCTGGAGGCTGAGATACCGTTGAGGCAACTGGTTACGGAAGAATTCACGGTAATACCAATGAAATTGTGCCGTCTAATTCCTCTCACCCATCTGTGCCAGCCCTCTGATTTATTGATTTGCTCATTAACACTGACAACCACGGTCATCTAAAGAAGCACAATATTGCAAGGTTTCCTGGGAACTTTCTACTTTGGGTCTTGAATTATGGGTAGATGTTCCAATGTGCTTTTAACTTTGCAGTCACTTGATGACTCTATTACCCATTCTGGATGCAGGCGCTCTGAGACAATTCTTGCACCTTTACCTTATATGATTCTTTGATCTGTCCCTAGTCCTGCCAATACCTTGGAATTGCAGAGTGATTTGAGCATCACAAGTGCAATGAATATTTAGTACAAGATCCTAAATTTACTTATTTTTTTCCCAGTGTATATTACTGTATCAACATAGAGGACCCCTTCATGGAGAAGTAAAATACTGTTAATATTTATGCTGTTTGTAAGAGACAGAGGTAGAATTCCCCAGGCAGCTCACTTTGTGGAAGGTTTAGTGATCCTTAAATTGCAAAGCAGGCTATGGGGATGCTGACAGCCAACAGGAATCACCTGCAGAGCTGGCTGCTTTCAAGCTATTTCCTGAGAAACCTCCATCTTGGTCTCTGTTTCTTTCAAGGTGTTGTATAATTTTCAAAGTGGCAGTTACAACAATATGTTAAGAAAATACTGACAGCTGGTCGCATTCAGCTTACCTTTCTGTCCCTTTCATTGAAAGCTAACAGTGTTTCACACTGTTGGGGAAAGTGGAGTTTCAGACTTTATTTGGATGTAAGCACAGCACAGTCTGGGTAGAATAAAGACTCCTTCCAGAGGGAAGGTTTGCGCAAACCTTGCTTGGCCGTACCATCTTGGTACTGTCTTACTGCAGCTATTGTGATAAGTGGAGATACCCGTATGCTTGTCAGGGTTTCTCATTTTGAAAAGGGACATAATTGTTTTCTTCTCTCATTGTTAATCTTGAGTTAGTTTTTGATAACGTGATGCTCATGTCAGAATCACAATTCTGTTTTCTTCATTCAGTTGTATTTTCAAAGCTGGGTCCAGGGTAGTTGTTGGCAGCTCTCATGCAGTGAAGATGAGGAGGAGGAAGATAGCCCCTTACTTCCAGACCTTAAGGGAAGAGACAGGGACAGGCAGGTGTGGAAATGACCACAGGATCAGCTGGACAGGGCCACCAAGGTGTTGTAGTGCCCCCAGAGTTCTAGAAGGTCCCCTTGCTGTGAGAGCCCCTTCATAAGTTTCCATCATTGTATCTGGATGTTACTGTGCTCTATGAATTTATGTGATTTCCAGGCTAAGATGTTCTCTCCATTTGCTCATAGCTGGTTGACTGACATTAGTGTTTCTTTAAGAGAAATATGATATTAAACAAAAAAACAAACAAAAAACCCAAAAGTTTTGGAGGAGGTCTGGAGTGCAGAGAAGAAAGTTGGCAACAGAGGCCAGCTTTCTGGAGGCACGCTGTGGGGTGTCAGGGAATTGGCCTCATGACACCTGTCCACCCCCAGTCTTCCTCATGTGAGACGTTTTCATGAAGGGGAGGGCAGCCCCCTCCTCAAGAAAGCAGCTGAGCACTGTGCAGCGGTCCTAAAGAAAAATCAGAATTTTTGCCTTAGAACATGAATTTAGGGTTCAATTAGAAAAATTATGTATATATCAAGAAGCGTTAATAACCAAAGTAAGTCTCCATATTGAAATTCTCCTTATGAAAATCAATTTAAAGTGACTCCTCAAGGGGTAATGCCAGAGAGACTTTGCCTCCGTTGCCTCAGCTCTGTGGCGTAAATTATTCTGGAAGGTGAATAAAGTCTTATGTACTTTTGTGATTTTTGAGGAACTTTGAAATTGAATTTGAAAGAACAGCCACATTTTGTTGCAAAATATTGAAAAAAATTAAAATGTAAAGTAGAATTGCTATGCAGCTCATACTTCCCCTGGGTCTTCCGGGTGCCTGGACACAGGAACCCAAGGGATGTTTGTTATATCCAAGTGGCAAAACGGTGCTGAGCAGGGCAAGTTGCCTGGGTTCTATTCTTTCTCCCTAATTCTAACTTTAAAAGTTTTGGAAGAAGTTGAACCAAAACTCAGACTAGTGGGCTGGGGATATAGCTCAGTGGCACAACGCTGCCGGGCAAGTGCAAGGTCCTGAGTTCAGTTCCCAACACCAAAACAACCACCACCACCACAACAACAACAAAACACAAACTCTTAGACTACCTTCCAACTAAAATGGTAGATGCAGAAATAATCTTTGAAAATAATAACAAAGGAATCACATGGACGAGGGGGAAAGATAGGTTTCCAAGAAGGGAAGGCATTGTCCAAAAGGCTTGTTTAGATAAGTCTGAGAGTGAATTACAGAGACATTATAGTTGTGTTTTGTTTTATTTGAAGAATAAAAGTAGAAGTACAGATTGAGTAACAAATCAGAGTTTGTTAATAAATTCTTTTCTCCCCCCAAAACAATTTCAGTTGTCTGTTTCTCACCTTGGCGGACAGATGAGGGCTATTTATGGTGCTCACTTTTGCACTATAACCATGAATTTCTTCTTTTCTATCCTTTTTGTCTTTCTTTTCTAAGATAGGGAGAAAGAAAAAAAAAACAGAGAAAGAGACAGGGAGATGATAATAAAAAGAGAAAGATCATAAGAAAATTACACCAAAGTAGCTGCAGTGCCCTAGGATTAACAAAGGTCTTAATTTCCCAGCAGTTGGTCCCTCCTGAGGCCAGAGATGTTTGATTACAGCAAAATACTGAATTAAGCCTACACCATGATTACAAAGACTATGATTGTTTTGAGTCAGTCTTATGCACTATTTTGCCCTTCTTGATTTTGACTGGTTGGACTTTTTCTCTGCACTCCCAAACCCTGTTTTGCCAACAGTCTCTCTCTCTCTCTTTCCTTGGTTGTTTTAATGCAATCAGTTTTTATCCCTTCACTATGCTGAGTAGGATTCTGTAAACTGCTTCCTTGACATTTAATTAGGCACATATTTGTTGATGGTTCTAAGATGCCAGGTAAGCAATAGCTTTAGGCTGGAGGGAAGCAGAGTGTTTATATTTGAGACCTTCAGATAAAGAAGAACTTTAAAATAGGTGCTCTGAAAACTCTTTTTGCTTTCACACTGCTAACATCCAAAACAAACTTGAAAACTGTCTATCCTCTTGTACACTGTAAAATTAATCCTAAAACTTACGTCCTCTGTTTAAATATATTTTTCCAAAGTATAATTTTTAAAGAAGGTATTTCCAATTTATAATCAGGTTTATGTCTCTCTTGGTATGTGACCATATCAGGAAGCTACAATTTGCTAATCAGCATTATCCATTTTGTAAGTACAGGGCAATGTTTTGTTTATCATATAGAAAATGTCCACCTTGTCTTTTTCTTTATAAACTCATATTTTTATTCAACTCTTTCATAGAATTTAAATATATTTATATTCTAAAGTTTTATAAAAAGTACAGAAGTTTTAAAATATGTTTTGAGTTGGGTTTTCATTAAGATCATGAATCAAAAACAATTTTAGATTTTGATGATTAATCAACATAAAAACTAAAATTGCTTTTAAATGAATCTCATGGCAAAATGGAGCAGCAATTAAAAACTCAATTGATCACATAGCTGAGGTAGATATTACTTATTGCTGGAATGAGAAAATCCTCAATATTACTGCTATTTTTGTTTTCATAGATTTCCATGCAGCTGACATTTATTGATATAAATGTTGATAAAAATTTTATCTGTCCTTGTCTTCATTATATCCAGTTTTTAAGAAAAAAAATTTTCTCTTTTAGTCAGTTTATACTAGCTTTCCTTTAGCTAGATACCCTTAATTTTAAGTGTATATTTATTGATATCCTTAATTTCAAGGGTATATTTAATAGGTCTTAAACATTTGAATCAAGATTTTGATGGTTTGAAATTTGACTTAGTAGTGCTTCCTATAGCTAAACTTTGCCTGTGGTGTGGGGTGTGCTTCTTTTCAGATCAGAAGCATCATCCCCCGATGTTGAAAAGCTGAAAAGATGAGCTGCTGATGGCTTGCAACTGTCCCCTGGTTAGGAACTGTCCTCAGTCACAGGGAACAGCCTGCCTCAAGGTTAAGCATGTAGGCCTGCAGCCAGTGTCCCCTGAGGCAGAGGTACAAAAGCCTGGCTTCAACAGGGACAAAGCTACAGGGTCACTCTGCCCTTGTGCTCCCTATAGCACAGATCTGAGGCCTCCGTCGCTTCTATAGGTTGGCGGGTCACTGGCATCTCCCTCCGCCCAAACTGCCTGCTCTTGTAATGTGTTCTGGGAGATCAACTTTCCTACCTCTTTCCATGTCACAGTCGTTTCCAAGAAACCCACCATAAAACATCCATTCATTGAATTGCAAGCAGTGAGATACTGCAGAACTAAGTGAAAAGTTCACCTTATTTTGGGTAGATATGATGTAACTGGCCTATTTCACTCAGTGTGGTTATTTTTTGTGATGTGTCTTTTGTGGTGTCTGGATTCTGAAATACCCATATTGAATGAGGAGACAGCTGTTGAAAATATGACCCACCCCTAATAGCCACTCTTCCTGAATTTTTCCTTATGGCAAAACACCAGTTTGATTGTGCCTTGGATTATCTACCTTCCACTGCAATGTGAGAGGTAGGAAAAATTGCATATTCAGTACATTTAACTTTAATGACTTAATAGTCCTTTGAGTTAAAACGCCTCAGTAGAAGTGATGGTGCGGTTAAAGGTTGGGTTTGAAATACGGAGCCTAAGCAGAAACACACATATTCCTTAATAGGAGGGAACCAAGGGAAAATTGAGCTATAATTCATGAATAATGCAGAATCTTTCTGTTTATGCCATTTCCATCTGCTGTGTGCATGGTATTTATGATATTCACAAGATAAACTGATAGGAGTGTGTGATCTGCTAATATGTATATTTTTAAAAGCTTTAATTACTGTTTTTAACAGAAAAATTGATGCCATGTACTCTGACTCCAGGGATTCAAGAATTAGAAAACAAAGTAGCAACACAAACAACACCAACACTCTTGAACACCCAGGCTTCTTATGTTTAAGTGAGAGGCAGTCAGCATGTGTCTTTCTGCAGTCCAGTGCCTCGGAGTGGCTCCCAGAGCGGGCTTCTGATCACCCGCTAGATGAAGAAAGAGACTGGGAGGTGTGATTCTGTCTCTACCACGGACCCTCCACCAGCTCAGCTCGTCAGTGACTGTGTGTGGATGCCATTGGATAAAGGGCATCTATTTTGCAAATGCTATATTAGCTTTGGAATTTATCTTGGATATTAAAGTTTTAACAACATGAGAGTCTAAGAAAAAATAATTGAAAAATAAATTTTTCTTCCAAATAAATCCAAGGCACAATGCCAATGAAACATGTATTTATAGGCTTTAGTTGATGCAGTTTCATGGAAGGTAGCATTAATAGAGGAACTGGATTCTACCATTGGGTAATGAAAGTCTCTAGTTTATTGTGTGGCTAAGAGGATGATATTTAATCTCTTTGCTACACTTTCATAATTAGGAAAACTCAAGATTTGGGCTGGGCTTCTTGAAACGTTATTTCAGCAAAGACATTTTTAAAATCATTCATATATGTGATTTTTATCTTTCAAACATTCATTATGGGCTGTTGTATTTGGGAGACGTTCCAGCTTTATATAAACTATCTGATTTTTAGAAAAATTATGTCTTCTTTCTTTTTTGGGGAAAAATGTTGCAAAAGTTGTTTAAATTCGATTACTTTTCCCAGTGCAATATTTTTCAAATGTTTTTTAGAAACTTCACATTTTCATGAAAAGTTTCTAAAGTAATTTAGAGCCTGCCTCTCCTCCAGTTTTGGTAAGTCAGGAAAGCAGCTTAATTTGCCCATTTTCAGATCTGATTTTCTTTGATAACCACCTTCTGACAATTTTCTTGAGTTTAGACATTGAGATTTTTAAAATGATTTCTCAGGGGTCATCAACTTAACAGAATTTAGAAAATGCTAAATACAAGATGCTAGAGAAAAACATTTGTTTCTGCCTTGGCCGTTTTGTGAAATACAGATTGTTATGAATTACTGACATTTAGATATTCTGTAGTATGATCACATATGAGGTAAGTCCCCAGATATTTTCCCCACAGTCCCTGGAATTGCAGCAAATACTAACACATTAGGTCTAGCACCATCCTTTTTGAAAAGGTGAATTATTTATGTAGTTGTGTATGAGTTGGGGGGGCATGCTCACATTTTGAAGTTTCACTGGGGCAAATTAGTTAAACCCTTTGTTTTCATTCTAACGCCTGATTGAGTTCATTGGGGAATCCTGACAGCTCTAATTCATTGGATTTCTTCATCATAGGGAGGGTCTTTTGCTATTTCCTGAAGGAAGCAAAGTCCTGGAAACCGATCTGTGTCCACCCTACTGGGCAGTGCACTGGTCACCACTCTCTAGACATCTGCTTCCCACTTCCAGTTTCCTATTTTTTTATTTTAAGGAGAAAAAGTAAAAATAACAATAAAATAGAGTGTCAAAACGGGATAGTAACAATAATTACTACATTGCATGTTTTTATATTCATAATAGTTTTTCACAGTACAAGATATAGCATTAAATATTGTCCAAACAGTATTAGCATAAAACTGTCTTTTCAATGAACTAAAAGAAACTGTAACTACCTTAACCATCTTATATGTGCGTGTGTGTGTGTGTATATATATATAGTTTATATACTATATATATAGTATATAAATTTTCCTTTTCCCTTCCTTCCTTTTCCCATTCTCCCATTACAGTTTTACTTTTCTTTTGGAGAATTCCTTTCCTATTCCCAATATCTATTTTATATTTTGGAACTTATTCACTCATCCAGTGTCTCATAGTAGTAAGCCAATCCATTGTTTACACATGTGGGTCTGGTTTATTTTCCTTGAGTATGGTCTTGAGTTCTTCCATTTACCTACAAAAGTCTCAAGTTTACCTTTTATGGTTGAGTAGTATTCTGTAATATAAAAATACCTCACGTAAGGCTCTCCTTAATTTGAAGGTTTGTGTTGAGAAGTCTGCTGTGATTCTGATGGGCTTTCCTTTATAGGTAATTTGTTTCTTTTCTCTAGTTGCTTTTAATGTTTGTGAAGTTAAAACATTATCCATGTTTGTGAAGTTTTCTGCCTGATATATTTAACCATAGGAGCAAATTCTACAGTTATATAATATAACCCAACCCGCACACCAGGAGTGTGTATGCTGTGTTTTTCCCTTTTGTAGAGTGATTTTATCCTGCTCTTGTGGGGTGGGGGAGGACAGTTAAAAGGATTAGAGGTTAGGATGGAGAGGTGAGGGAGGTTAAATATAGTAGGAACAAGGTTGGAAAGCACAGGATGATCATCTAAGGTTTGGGTAACTCAGACATAACAGGGAAGGACTGGAAGAAAGCCTAAGAGTGTTGAGGTGAAGGAAATGGAGAAGAGACAATATTTACTCACATGAAAGTATCACATATCAAGAGAGATAGTTGATGAAAGGGAGGGAGAGGATAAGTAGAATAAAAGAAAAGGAAAGTTTGGAGATCTAAATCATGAATGAGAGAGAAAAGAAGGTAGAAAAGAAGATATAAAAGAGGAAAAAAACAAAAGAAAAAACAAGAAACAAAAATAATCAACACAGAAAAAGAGTACAGAAAGGAAAATGAAACAGGGCAAAACAACAGAGAAAAAGGGAAAAGAAGAGGGTAAAAAAGAAACAGTAAAAAATATCCCAAACCCCCACAAAACTCAAAATAAATAACAACAAAAACAAACGAATGAAAACACTAACCCAGCTGACTACCAAAACCCTTCAGACAGATAAAAATAAAAACAACAAGATTCTTCTGATGTTTACAGTTCTGTGGCAGGCCCAAGTCTGATCCATAATTTGTACTCTAGCTAAGATTGCAGGTGGATTTCTGCTAGGTTTGGGTCTAATCTTTGTTTCTGGATTCGAGGGGTGGCATTAGTTTTCTGTGTCTGGAGTTCTCCCCAGCTGTTTGAAAGACAAGAAAAAAAAGATGAGAAAATTAAAAGAAAAGAAAAGAAAAGAAAAGAAAAGAAAAGAAAAGAAAAAAAGAAAAGAAAAGGGGTGGCTCTGTTTGCAGACCTCTGTTTCGTGTCTTTGTCCCCAAGCACAAGGCTGGTTCACCTGACTTACCACCTGCTGGCTAGTATTGTTACTTTTGCTTCAAACATTTCCATGCCACTAGTCCCCCACCTTTCCATCATGTGAGCTCTAACTGGGGTGCTACTGTATCACTTGCATTAGTGCTGGTCTCTGGTCCCTGAGTCCCCTCAATGGAGGGAGCTGCAGCTGGTGTTGGACTCACTTCTTGCTAGTCGCTACAGCTCCAGGTAAATCCAGCTTCTCATTTTGAATGCACCCTTTCAGGTTTTTAAATGGACTATGAAGATTATGAGGAAAATCTAACCAGCTTTTTTGCAAAGTTGTCTTTATGTTTCTTTACTGTTTCTTTGGACAGAGGGGGCAAGATTCTTTCATATTTAGCTCCTCTTGGGAAGATAATTTCTACCCTTTCTAGTCTAGTGTTGTCTATTTTGTGGGACTCTGCACCTTTGGGTAACAACTTGTAAAGTCAGGTTACAAATTTCTTCCCATGAGTTATAAACTCCTTCCCCACTCGCCCTTGAAGGAAAATTGAGATCAGGAACTGTATGTTACACTTTATCTCTCACAGCATCACATATATTCCACATATGATGTCCAGTGTCTGTACACAACTTCTACAGGCGCCTTCATTGACTATGAGAGCAGTACCAGTTATTCTGGAGCAGGTCTGTGTATCAGGGTATATGCCTTGTTTTGTGTCAAGCATGTCGTATATATCATCTCATTTGTCCTTATATCAGTTCTCTAAGGTCTATATTAGAAATAATGTATATAATATAGGTGGAAAAAGAAAGCTCAAAACACACACATATAACAATACCATATGCCCAAACCCTTCTCTGTGTGCTGGCTATGCAAGTAACATAAATGAAAGCTGTTCTCAGCTGTCTTAAAGACGGACTGAAGGGATTATGCACAGGTGGGTAGACATTTCCAATCTAATTCCGTGTGTGTCTCCAGACACACACAGCAACCCCTCTTGTGCTGAGATGTTTCACTTCCTTTTGTAGAATACTCCCATCTGTCTACATGATTCGCTCATGGTAAATGACTTTGATCATAGATCTTGTCATATAATAATCTTGGTTTGGTTATGCTAAAAAATCCCAGATTTTTCCTTTTGTGCCCCAAGTTGTATTGCAAAGATCCTTCCCCAGTGAAGAAAAAATAGTTGAGCCTTCACCAGACCTGTGCACTGCGTCAGGCCTCATGGGCTCTGTTCCCTCCTGTGCTTCACTGAGCTCTGCAGACGTGGAGAGTGGGATATGGGGCGCTCAGTGCGTTCAGGCTGAACCTTACCTGAGACATATGAGATAGCACTAGAGGGATCAGGGGCTTGGAGTCCCTCTTGGGAAAATGGAACTAAGCGGGCCACAAACTAAGTGATTTTGGACAACCATAGCTATTGTGATAGCCCTGACAAGATGTGTTAAACTGGATCAGGGGTTAGAGTGCTACAGCCACAAGCCACCTACCTCCTAATGGACCTGGGTCCTATCAAATTGACTGAATTTGATGTCATAGTTTTGAATATTGTTGCCAAGAGTTCAATATTCATTGATTTAATTTTTAAAGAAGTTTTTATTGGAGCACACAATCAAGTTCTATGTTGTAGAACATAGGACTTGATTGTTGTTTTGCAAGACTGTAGCCGTCACCCATATCCAGGATAGTGGTTGACCATATGCTTTCTTCCACCGAAGATAGTCAAGTGAGTTGTCCTGCTAGAAGCCACTTACATAATTAAGTGAAAAGTGCACAGTAGGTAACAATTACACTTTAATTAGAAATTGTTACTCATTGTATAGTTAAATTTTAATAGAGGGAGGGGTAAATGGTCTCGTTGAGTTAAATTATACTTACTCTAATAGAAGTTGGTGCCAAAACTTGTGCTAATTGGGAGGGAAAAAAGAGAATTGTAAACTCATTCCAAAACAAAAATATAGACTCCAGGAAGTACATTTAAAAACAAAGTGGAAAAATGTTTCCTATTAACTGACTCAATAGAATCTTATTTCTTAATGTAAGTATCCTAGATTAGAGAATTCTAGATTTTAAATATAATAAACATAATTTGATTCTACTAATGACCTCCTATTGGTATCATTTAGTGTTAAAATCAATAAACTATGTAATTTACTTTCTTTTTTTTTTTTTTTTTTTTCTGGGACCGGGGATCGAACTCAGGGCCTTAGTGCTTAGCGGCAAGCACTTAGCCCACTGAGCTGTACCTCCAGCCCGTATAATTTACTTTCAAAGAGGTGCCAGGTAAATTGTATTAAACTGTGACAACAGTACCTGAGGGAGAGCTCTGCACAAACCTGTTCTGGGACTGCCAGGTGATGGTCTGCAGTGACACTGACTCTATGTTTTTTTTAATATCATACAAGAGTTATACAAGATTTAGTTTTTTCTTATTAAAATTATTAAAAAACTGCACATATATGTCCCAATTTAAGGTTTGTAAATATATATATTTGGTACTGGAAATCAGACTCAGGACCTTGTGCTTACGAGGTGAGTGTTGCGCCACTGCGCTATATCCCTAACCTATAATTGTATATTTAAAAATCACTTTTTTGTTATTCTCCACCCAGCCTTCTGGGGCTGTCTTACTTCCTTAATTGTTGATATGCTCTTGAGAAATGTAAACTATTTTGTTGCACTACTTGCATAAGCAAAAAATGATCCAGAAGGCAGATACACTACTATCAACATAAAGGAAAAAGACTATTAAGATGTCACACTGCAGCAGAGTCTGCCCCGTGCCTCACTGCTCTTCCTCCCCATGCCACACGGGACTGCTGTCTTACATGCTCTCCATCATCCTAGGCAGACACAAGTACATCCTTAGCTGGGGATTCAGTACCAGTGCTGAGACCGAAGGAATTCCAGAGAGGCCAATGACACTGTTTGGGTCAGTATTGCATCCAAAACACCAAATAAGAGACTTGATTCCTCCACCCTCACCTCTTGGGTAATTGAAGAAGGCATAAAATACCTAACACTGCAATATTCTGACCGAGTCATTTTCTTAGTGATAATCAGAATTATGCCAGGGAGTGTAGAAAGGGGGATTTTGTCCAGTCATCTGTTACTTAAGAACAGCTCTGGGAGACTTACACAATTGATTTAGCAAGACCGTGTCTTAAACTTTTAAAGGGGGAGGGGACTGAGAGTATAGGTCCATGTGAAAGGCCAAGCCTCAATCCCCAGTACTGAAGAAAGAAAAACACACTTCTCTGAAAAACCTTTTGAAAGTCTGGGATGAAAGATGAAAAACAGTAACTCTAAACACGGCAGGTCAGACTTTTTCTGAGATGAGCAGGCCCCCAGTGTGAAGCTTGTACAGTCAGCCACAGGTACCTGGCTGGGATGAAATAGTTTAATTGTGTAAAAGAGCTACTCCCTCCCCCAACATGGCAGCATATGGTCTGCCATCAATACTGTTTCCCCTGTAACATTACCAGTGGGCTAGTGGTGACTCAGGTGTTCTGTAATTCCTTGGTGGGCCCTCTGGCTATTGCTACAGTCTATCATGTTTCCTGTTGTGGCCTCATAACATTACTTACCGCTAATGGGCCTGTTTCCTGGCAGAATGAGAACAAGTGTTATCAACTCCTGCATCTTACTTGCTGATCAATGTCTGTGTCCTGACAGTTTTTCTGGACCAAGTGACTATTACAGGGACCATGATAAATTTTACCAGGGCACTGGCGTATATAAAGTCCAACTGTTCATATTTTCCCCCACCAATAACAAGAATGTGATAACCTTTAGTCTTTAATCCTGTGTCTCCTTGGATTTGTGTCCTTTAGTACATATTCATTGCAAGGCTCCTACCTTGACATCAGAACATGTTTCAACTCCTGTCCCACCACCATCCTCTCTGTTTTGTCTTGAACCATGAGCAGTAGCTCATCATTCAGTTTTTAAGATATCAAACTCTTGCTAAAGAATCAGGTGTACATGTCCAAAAGAGATTTCATTCTCTGCTTCAGATAGGATTTTCAATGAAGTAACAGATCAATTAAGGTTGTAGTATTATACCTCAGAGAATTTTTCAGCCAATCTCTGTTCTTCAAGGAGGTGTAAATATTTTTCAAGGATATAAAAATGGTAGCTTTCTCTTCTGTATAAGTATGTTATTACCTCATCTTTTCTTATGAATTGTTCACAGATATAACTTGCTAGTCCTTCTGGAATCAATATTATTGTTTTATAACTTGTGCCATGTTCCCCGTGCTTGCCAAGTTGGGAAGATGTTAGAGTTGGGGTCAGAGGCACCTAAGTAATGCATACTAGGATAGAGAGATTGTTCAGCAGATCTGAAATTTCAACATTCTCATTTTAATCTTTTTGGAATAGACTTTTGATAACGAACGCATTAGACCATTTCAGAATGTTCATGTGTGATCTTTTCTTTCTTGTTGTTTATGTCTTCCCACAGCTCCCATGGCGGGGCTGCTCTGAGTGGCAGTGACATTCCTACAAACGTAGCTGACACTCCACCCACTGGTGCTGTCCACAAATAGGGAGTACATTTTCCTGAGAGTCATTAAGGAACATGAAGCTCAATTCATCAAGAAAAAGCTGGCAGGATGGCCCACTTGAAAAAAAAAATCAAATGAAAAGTAAGAGGTCTGAACATGCCAATGACTAGTTGCCTGACCACTCACCAATGCCCTTCTCTAGCCTTTACAATTTTCTAATGTTTAAAATGAAATGTTGATTTTTCACTAGGGGTCTTGAAATAATGTCAGTCAAGTATTTTTTGGCCATTCCTTATTGTTTCGAGCACTACACTAGGACCCAAGTAGAAGGGGATCAGTGGTTGCTACTCTCTGGGAACCCAAGGTATAGGGGAAGAAGCAAGCTGTACAAGCATAAGCCAGTTAAGCAACAAGAATTACTCTTTAGGCTCCTTTTATGGTTTCAAAGATAATATTTGTGTGTGCAACATCATATATATTTACATAAGTAAATATATTCATACATAAAGACTATATAAAATTAAACAAAATATGTATATAAAATGTCATGTATAAACGTGTGTGTGTGTGTGTGTGTGTGTGTGTTCCTAAATTTATTTAATCCTTATGATAATTCTATTAGGCAGAGGGTAATGATTCCACACTGAGGCTATGTGGCACTGAATAAAATTGGAAGTACCACTAAAATTTCAGCACAGGCTTTGGGATTCTAAGCCCGCAGTGTTTGCATGAGAGCATGAACGCTTTCCCAGCAGTGTAAGGATGGGTCCCCACGGTGTAATATAACTGGAAGTGCTGTGCAAGGCTTGTTGGGGGGAGGTGGGGTTGGAGAAGTTGGGAAGGACTTTGGGGATGGTGTACACATGGAGGAAGAGGACAACGCTTTACTCAAGGGTTCCTTATGGAAATAGATGTACTGTTCCCAGTCCATGGAGAAGGAACGCAGAGAGTCTGAACATGGAGAATGTGGATTTGGATTGTTTTCTGGAGCATTGCAAGACAAGAGCGATTATAGCACAGGTCATGAGAAAATCAATGGTCATTAAATCCAAGGTGGAGACTGTAGAATGGGTTACAGCCTAGAATCCGAGACATGAGCCAGAGGGCTTCCACACCCTTAGACATGAAATGCTGGTGGGAAGCCATGAGCACAGGAAGAAGGGGAAGAGAATCTTTCTAAAGGAGTTGGGAAAGGATTCACTGAGTCTACTGTTCAGAATTTGGGTTTCTAAGTCCACCACTGATTGACTTCATCACCTGACAGCTTGTTAAGCTCACTGAGTCATAGTAGTACCTGATTCGTTTAGTTGTACTGAAGATAAGTGAAATAATCTGTGAAAAGCTGATCTTCATCCAGTGCCTAGGATTTAAAAAATAAGTACCAACTATTAGCAATTTACCCTAAATACTGTTAGAGTGGTGGAAGGAGAGATTTCAAAAGGCAGTATCTTGTATGAAAGTGAATTATTTGAAGGAAAAATGGTCTGTTATACCAAAACCCTAGACTATTTCAAATAAAAAGCAACCAAAACCTGCCTCCTCTATGGACAAGATTTATCTTAGTTTAGACGGACAGTTTCTGCCATGGTTCAGCATTCATGACTCATGACAAACAATAAGACTGAGAACCACCTACACATCTTTACAAACCTTAGAAAATACGTAGTAGAATAGTAATGTTTCATAGTCTGACTTGTCTCAGGTTGAGCCAGTTCTTTGTATATTTCAGGACTTTCCTCAGCAGCCTGGTGTTGACATAGAAGGTAAAGTGGGACTTCACTGGGGCCTTGGTTTTGGTGCTGGGCAGAGTGAGGAGTAAGCACTTTCCATACATTCAGTGAGTGGAAGGTCCGAGCCCTGTGTAAAGGCTGAAGGTGTCAGTTCTGTCATATTCACTCACCCCACAGGGCTGGTATTTTAATGATTCTTTAAAGCATTTGAATAATAAAGTTACTTTGGCAGACTTTGCTCTCAATATTTAAATGACAGTCAGTTCCAAGAGCAATATTTGAAAAATCCAAAAGGAGGTAGAAGTTGCCAGGTGGAGCAGAAATCTCTGGTCCTCAGGAGGAGGGGTGGGAATTACTGTGTCCTCATTCGGAAGTCTGCCCCATTCAGTTTCAACGTGAGTTGCTGGGCGGCAGTTTGCAGTTGGATCTCCTAGGGTTTCCTGAAGGCAATTTTAGGAATAGGCAGCTGCCAATAGAATATAATTTTGGTGGAAGCAGAAAGGCCCACTTGCTTGAAATCTCTGCTCTTTGAATCCTTAACAGTGATTAGTCATCCTTTCTAGTGAGCTCAGTCAGAGTGTGGATGTGATGTCTTTTGCATTGGTGCGCACCAGGCTGGCCTGGTGCTGTAAGGTTGGAAGTCCTCTTACATATCACTGCAGTCCGACTTCCTCTTCCAGCTAGGGCAAGAGAACCGTGGTCTCAGAAGATTGTGTCTTGTTATTTGGATTCTCACCTAGCCGTGCATCTTGGTTCCTATTTATGCTGAGCAAATCATTGCTCTTTGGTGATGCTGCTGCCACAGTCAACCTCATGTGGGAATGTGAGGGAAACCTCGTAGGAAGAGGGTTTGGTTGAGGATCGTAAACTGAGAGTTCTGAGTGAGGGTGAGTGAGTAGAGGATGGAACTTGGAGAGAAGGAAGGAGCTGATGCCAGTGAGGAGAGGACTGTGGCCAATGAAGGAGAGAAGGCATATGT
The DNA here is from genome assembly GCA_004027595.1 of Dinomys branickii. Classification (NCBI taxonomy): domain Eukaryota; kingdom Metazoa; phylum Chordata; class Mammalia; order Rodentia; family Dinomyidae; genus Dinomys; species Dinomys branickii. The sequence continues at coordinate 52,573 of PVLD010002861.1, forward strand.
TTGCGTAAGTATACATTGTTTACTATACATAAACGTATGAATGTATGAAAACATCATTTATTTTAGAGAATTGAGGAATTATATTCCATATAAGATAGGCATCTAAAAGTGCAAGGATTTAAAGATGCAGAAGAGCTCAACTAGTTTACTTTCCTCCTTTTGCAGATAAAGAAGCTGAGGGCCAGGAAAGTAGAGAGTGATTGCCAAGGTCCCAGGAGAAGGCAGTGTCACACGTAGCACCCATGAGCTCATCCCAGGCCAGCATGCCCTGAGGAGCCACCCCACACCTAGTGCATCTACTGCTGCTGGAAGGTGCCCCAGGCCACTTCCCTTCCCTTGGCCAAAGGTTGTTTATCACATGTCCTCTGTGACCAAGCATACTGGGAACCTCCAGGAAAGATCTTCTGCCTTGAGTTTGTATGCTGAATCCAGGCTTCTGGACATCTGACACTTTCCTTTCTCTCTCTCCTTCCCACCTCTGTTAGCTGCAGGGGAAGGAGAGACAGGAAATGAGTTTAACATTTGCAGCCTATGGCTGGAGGCCACAAGACCAGGACACTTAATAGGATACGGTTTGCTTTGTTTCAAATTAAGATCATTGGAAGCTGTACTGCCTTAATCCTCTTGTCTAGACAATTGTTACGGCCATAAATGATCACCACAATAGCCATCAAGTGGTTTCTAATGACCTTATCCAAACACCATTTGCCAATCCTACAAACCCTTTGAACACGCTGTCTAGTTTATTTTAATTAATATATTAGTGGGTGACATATATTTCCTGCTTCCTCTCTCTACAGTGACATTTGCAGATTTAATTCCTTGCTCATTGCTTGTGCCATCTGTAATCTCACTACTGATTGAATTTTGTCTTCTGTCTGTCTACAGCAAATTTGATCAGAAGAATCATTAACCAAATCTGATGTTCTTTGTGTGTGTTTGAGATAGTAGCCATGACCATTATAGACTCTTGGTATTGATCTTCAGTAATTAACAGCTGTTTACATAGATTTTTGTCCAGGATAAGAATGGTAGGACAGCATGCAGGCCACTAATAATTGTGTGTAGCAATAAATGTAAATGAACTCTTTCAACCAAGAATATTAATAAAATTCTTATTCATAAATATATATATATGTGTGTGTGTGTGTGTGTGTGTATATATATATATATATATATATATATATATGGAGAGAGAAAGAATTAGTCTTTAATCTGAGTAGGAAACCAATTCATCTTAGAACATAAGGGACAACTAAGTATGTATTTGTAAACTCAACTAATATCTAACCTCCCTGTCCCAAACCCTAAGTGTGTTGTTGATGTTGATGGTGGTTTGTGGGGGTGCAGTAGACTGAGAAATTACAGAGAGAGAGTAGAAGCCAAAAGGAGTTAATAAAATGTCTAAAATCCCAGTTGCAGGACTCCCATTTCTCTGGCTAACTGCAGTTTGTGTTCTAGTGTTTTCTGTCTGGGAAGCTCATCTTCAACATTTGTGTTGCTTGCTCTTTTCTTACCAAAGCTTCTTGTACACATTACCTCCATGACAAGTTCTTTTACTGGATGAGTGTAAGGAGGGTGATCAAAAATATGATGAATGTTTAAATTAAAAAATTATTGCAGTTGAAGACACATTGCCATTACTCTCTCTCAAAACATCCCCTCCTTTTAACACATTTATCTCAGTGTTCTTGCTACTTTTTGAGGAAGTCTCGGAAGCCCTCTTTTGCTGGTGCTTTTACCAGCTGTGATACAGAACATAGTGACTGCTGCCAAGTGTAATTCGATGGAAAGGCGGGGTTGGAGAAACATTACTGTACATCCTCATCCACCTTATTTACTGGACATGGCATTCTACAACTTCTGGATTCTCCAGAAGGTCAAAATGACCATGAAAGTTAAATGTTTTGAACTGATTAAGGAAACCAAGGCAACCGTGACAATGCATCTAGAGACTTTTATGAAAGAAGAATTCCAGAAATGCTTCGGAAAGTGGCAAGAACAATGGGCTAAGTGTGCTCAAAGCCAGGGGGAGCATTTTGAGAGGAGTTGATGGCAATGGGCCATGTATCTTTTACTAATGTTTTAAAATTTTAAACACACTGTAGTTTTTGACCACACTTTGTAATTATCTACTTGTTTGTTTCTACCGGAAGGATGTTTTGTCATCCACAACTTGATTATCACCATCTGAAGATCAGGGAGAGTAACAGAACCATGTTATTGTAAAGGTTAAATCATCTTAGTTCTCGTCACCACCATATGTGTAGTTATGTTTCTATTGCCATTATGAAACACAATTTTTCAACAAGAAATTATCTTTCCTCTTAACAACTAAGTTTTTAGTTCTTTCCAGCATTTTCGTAAACACTGAACTGCAATTTCTATAACAGAGAATTTGCCCTTTCAAAGTGTAGAGTTTGGTGACATTTATTATATTCATAAAGTTGTGCAAACATTGTAACTAATTCCAAAATATTTTTATCACTCCAAAAAGGAACTGTTTCCTCATAAGCATTTGATCTTGAGTCCACAGTTTCCTGCGTGCTTTCCAGACACAAGTCTGCTATCTGTATTGCCTACAGTGTACATTTCCTATAAATGGAGTCATATAAAATGTGGCCTTTTGTGTCAAGTTTGTCATTTGACATTATATTTTAAAGGTTCATTCCTTTTTTAGCATATATTTCCTCTTCGTGGCTGAATAGTATTCTGTTGTACTGTATAGAATATTTTGTTTAAATTCATCAATGACAGATGTTTCACTTTTTCTCCTTGTTTTGGTTATTACGAATGAAATTGCTATATATATTTATGTATAAGTTTCTGTGTGGGCATACATTATTAGTTATTTGGTTGTGGACCTAGGAGTGGAAGTGTTGAGTCATATGGTAATTCTTCATTATAGTTTTAAGGAATTGTCAAACTTTCTTCCAAACTGGCCACCCATTTTATATTCCCGTAAGTAGGGAATAGGATTCCTATTTCTCCAGATCCTAACTGTGTTTTCATTAGTAGCTATCCTAAGAGTAGGAAGTGATATCTTAACATGGTTTAGGTTTGAATTTCCTGATACTTAATGATATGGAGTATCTTTTCTCTGTGCTAATTTATCTTACATCTTTCTTAGAAAAATATCTATTTAAATTTCCTGTTCAGTTTTTTCTTGGTGTGTTTGTCTTTTTGCTGCTGTGATTGTGAAAGTTCTTTATATTCTTGCTAAAAGACCATTGTATACATGTTTTTGCAGATATCATCTCCAACTCTATGGGAGAGATGGCTTTTCACTTTCATGATGAAAGGAAATCACAACATTTTATTTCTAATGAAATTCACGGTACTTTTTTCTTTTGTTGATTGTACTTTTGGTGTGATTCCTAAGAAACTGTAGCCAGTGCAAAGCTGTGAAGAATTACCTCCATGATTTCTTTTACGGGTTTTATGGTTTTAGCTCCTACATTTAGTTTTTTGATGCATTACAGTTAACTTTTGTTTCTGATGTGAGTTAAGGGTCCAACTTCATTATTTTGCAAGTGGACATGCACTTACCAAAAACATGTTGTGAAGGGACTCTGTCTCTTCACTGAGTTGTCTTAGTACATGTTTTTGAAAAACAACTAACTGTAAATGTCAAGGTTTATTTTTGCACTATTCCTTTTATCCTATTGACGTATATGTATATATTTAGACCAGTACAACCTTATCATGATTTCTTCAGCTTTTTAGTAAAATTTGGAATCAGGAAAGTTGAATCCTCAAACTCTGTGTTTTCAAGATCATGTTTGCTATTTTGGGTTCCTTGTATTTTGATATGGATTTTAGGATCAGTGTATCAGTTTATGCAAGGAAAGCAGGGTGGATTTTGATAGAGCTCCTGTTGGATCTGTAGATCGGATCAGGGAATATTGCTATCTTAACAACTAGGAAGTCATCTTATTCTTGAAGTGAAATGTTCTTTTTATTTAAGTCTTTTAAAATTTCTTTTCTTAAAAAAATTTAAATGGCAGTAAATTTTACTGTGTAAGTTTTATACATTTTTAATCATAGTCGTAAGTATTTTATTCTTTACACTACCACTTGAATGAGTTTCTTTTTCTGAAATTTCAATTTTAAAGTGTTAATGGCTTTGCACAGAAGTATGATGAAGTTTAAATATACATCTTGCAATGTATGAGATTTAATAGATTCTTAGTGGATTCTTTATGATTTTCTGTCTACAAGTTCATGCAATCAGTAGTAGTGATAGTTTTGTTTCTTTACTTCCAATTTAGATGCCTCTTATTTATTTATATTTTCTTACCTAATTACATTGGTTGGGACCTTCAGGACAATGCTGACCAGGAGTGGTGAGGGTGCCTATCCTTACTTTAGATACGGGAAAGGTTGCTGTCTTTCCTCATTGAGACTGTAACCTGGAGAGCTTTGAAGAGATGGTCTTTATCAGATTGGGCATGACCTTTCTGTTCTTAGTTTGTTAAATGTTTTCATCATTACAGGATGTTAGGGTTTTTTTTTTTTGTCAAAATTTTTCTGTGTCTATTGAACATATATTTTTGTCCTTTATTCTATGAATATCATGTTATATTATTTAATTTTCTATGTTGAACTAACTTGTTCCATAGAAAATTTGACTTGATTGTGACGCATAGTAGGCCTTTCCATATGTTACTGGACTCAATTTGTTAACATTGTGTTAAGGATACACACATCTCTATAAAGTTATTAGGTGGTTCATGTGTTGTGAGGTCTTTGGGAAACAAGAATGGCATTGGTCTCATATAATGACTCAGGGAATGATCTCATCTATTCTGTTTTAGTTTTTAGAGGGTGGTGTTTGTGAAGTATTGCTTTAATTCCTTTTATTGTCGCAGGAATTGAACTCAAGACCTTGCACTGTGTCACTGAACTATATCCCCGGTCCACTTTACTTCCTTAAACATGTGGAATTCACCAGGGAACTATTTGTGCTTGGGTTTACTTGGAGAAGTTTTTTTTGATTCCTAAGGCGTTCTCCTTACTTATACCTGTTTTGAGGGTTTCTGTTTCCTCTTGGGTCAATTTCAGTAGTTTCAGTTTTTCTTAGGTTTGATATTACATCTAGGCTAGATAATTAGTTTGCATAATTGTTCAGAGTATGCAAATATAATCCTTTTATTTCCACACAGTCGGTCATAACACCCCTTTTTCATCAATGTTTTTAACAGTTTGAATCTTCTCTCATTTTTTCTCATGTTCTACTAGTTCATTGAAGAATCAGCTCTAGGGTTTGTTGAGCTTTCCATTTTGTGTATGTTATTTCATTTATTTCAAGCCTAGTTATGTTTTCTCCTTGGTATGGGTTTAATTTTCTCTTCTTTTTCTAATTTCTTCAGGTAAAAACATAGGTTATTGACATAAGACCTTCTTTTTTATTGTAGGAACTTACAGGTATAGATTTCAGTGTAAGCTATTATATTCTATGTGTTTTGCTCTGTTTTTTTTTAATTTAATGATCTAAATTATTACCTAATTTTCCTTGTAAGTTTATCTTGGATCCACAGGTCTTTTAAGAATGCATTTTTAATTTCTCCCTACTTGTAAGTTTTCCAATTCCTTCTGTTATTTTTTTATTTGATTTCATCATGGTTATAGAACACATTTCATATAATGCCAATCCTTTCTGGAATGTTCTGTGGGTTGAACACTCCTATTTGAGAGATAGGGGTGGCTCTGGCCGCATACATGGTCTAGACTGGAAAATATTATATATGCACCTGAGAACATTTTGCCTTCTGATGTTAGGAGGACTGACTGTGTGTGTGCGTGTGTGTATGTGTGTTCATGTTGGAGCTACATATTTTATAGTATTATTCAGGTATTTTGTTTCCTTGTCCTTTTGCCAAGTTATTTAGCCGTTACTGAAAATAGTGTGTTCAAACCTTGCACTACTATTGTCCAGTTGTCTGCTCCTCTTTATAATATTGTCTTTGCTTCATGTATTTTGAAGCTCTGTTACCCATATAAAGGTCTATAATTGTTATCTCTTCTTGAAGAATGAACACTTTTATCTTTAAAGTATGCCTAAAACATTGTTTTGTGTTTAGTACTGGTTTTGGTCCAAAAGGCTGTTTTGTTAGTAACCTGATTCTCTTTTTGTTATAGTTTTCCATTCTTTCATTTTCAACTTATATGTGAATTGAATCTAAATGTCTGTTGTAGACAAAAAAGAATTGAATCATATCTTGTTCATTCTGCCAATATATGTCTTCTGATAGAAGTGTTCTATTTACATTTAATAAATTATTAATTTACATCTGCCATTTTCCACTAGTGTTATGTCTTGTTGTTCCTATTTCTCTATTTTCTTATTAAATACTTTTTGGTAAATAAACCTTTTCTAGCAAACCATTTCAATTTCTTTATGCTTTTATTATAGTTTAAAGTTATTTTCCTAATGGCTGTTCTGAGGATTGCAATTATTACCTTTAAAGCCTAATTTGGATACACATCAACTTAATGTCTACGGTACACAAAACTTTACTGTTATACAGCTCCACTGTTTCTCCCTTATTTGCATTTGTACATTGTAAGTATAAATACTTTTATAAGTCAATCAGTACAGTTTGCAGTTGTTGATATACACATTTGTCTTTTAAGTAAGTAGAGGAAGTGTTTTAAACCCAAAGTAAGTTAATGTTGTTTTTTTATATTATACAAATTGTTACTTATTTTGGTGCTTTTAACATATTTTTCATGGATTCTATTTATGTTCTGATGTTCTTTTATTTAAGCCCGGGGGAATTCACGTAGCACTTCTTATGAGTTAAGAATATGGTGACTGCCTCTCTCGATTTGTTTGGTAATGTCTCAATTTGTCCTTCACTTTTGAAGAATGGTTTTGCTAACAATAGAACGCTTGATTGATACTATTTCCTTCAGTACTTGGAGGCTGCCATCCCACTACCTCTGCACGCCGTGGTTTCCGATGAGACACAAGCTATCGTTTTTATGTAGGGTGCCCTGTATGTATGAATCACATCTCCATTGCTGTCTTCAGGATTCTCCCTCCAACTTTTGACAATAATTTGATTATGAGTGTGTAGGTGTGACACTTTTCATTTATTTTATATACATTCTTTGAGCTTCTTGAATGTATAACTTAATGTTTTAAAAATAGAATTGGAGACAGTCCCTTATTCTCTCTGCACTTTCTCTTCCTTCTCTCCTTCTGGGCTCTCATTATGTGGAGGGAGGTGTCATGGAGACCTTGGAGGCTTTGTTCATTTGTGTGCATTATTTTTCCTTTCTCTTTCTTAGACAAGGTAAGGTCAACTGACCTACCTTCAAGTTCATGGGTGGTTTATTCTGCCCAGCCAAGTCTATTGTTAATCTCTTGTAGTAATTTTTCATTTCAGTTAATGAACTTAGTGAGTCTGAAATTTCAATTTTACTATAATTTATATCTTTTCAATGACATTATTTATTTGTATATTTTATTCATATTATGCACTTCTGTTTCCTTTTTGGACCTTTACTCCTGGTTTCCTTTTGTTCTCTAAATATTATGCTTTGAAATCTGTGACTAGTAGGTCTAGTGTGTGGCTGTCTTGGAGATTATTTCTACTGACTTTTCACACTATTTGAAAGCCATAGTTTTACCTTTTCCTGCAAGTACCATGTTCTTGTTAAAAACTGAGTGCTTTGCATAATGTGTTGGGACAGCTATGAAATTCAGACTTTCCCTCTGCACAGTTTGCTGTTATTCTTGTTTCTCACTGGTATTGCTCTTTGTTAGTTTTGTGACTTTGCTATAAACAACACTTATGCACAAGGACGGGTTACTGAACAGCCAGCTAATGAATAGGCAGATATTTCCTTAAATACATGGAAGCAGCAATAATCGCAGTGTTTCCTAAGTGTTTCTTTGTGCATGTACATAGTGTACACCTTCAATATATAGGTAAGAATTTGAAAACTCTGCATTAGCCCTCACTTCCTGACCCCTCAGAGGCTTGTGTAGTAACAGCTGGGAAATCAAGAGGACTCTTCAGGAAAGAATAATTTTGCATGTGAGAAAACCATGAATTTTGGGGTGTTAGGGGTAGAATGTTATGGAATGAATATTTATTTTCCCCTAAAGCTCATATAAAGTTCCTGTGAACCTTGCCATGGTAGTATTTGGGGATGAGGCCTTAGGGAGGCAATTGAGGATAGATGAAGTCACGTGAAAGCTGTCATAATAACGGGATTAGTTTCTCATGATAAGAATCACCTTTGTGATTGCTTTTTTTTCTCTGTATATGTGAATCATATGAACACATAATGAGAGAGTGGCTATTTGCAAGCTTATAAGGGTACAGTCATCCAAACTTGGCCATGCTGGACCATTCTAGTCCCTGGAATGTGAGAAAATTATTTTCTGTTGTTTAAACTACTAAATCTATAGTACTTTTTATGTCAATCTGAACAGAACAATACAGACCCTATGGATAGCTTCTCCACCAAATGGTCTTGTAAGAGAGTTGGTCAGTTTCTTCTTTGCCACAACTCGTGTAGCTGTCCACAGTGTTAAACAATTGCCACAGATTATTTTTGACAAACTTCTTGGGGATAGTTTGTTTACCAGAAGTAATCTCTGAGTCAAAATTAGTGAGTCCAAGAATTCTGTGTCATTACAAGCTGTCCTGCACATCATAGGATTTTTACCAACATCTCTAGACTACTGATTCAATGACAGTGACAGTTTTCCAGTTGTGATAAACACAAAGTTGTTCAGTCACTGCCTAATGTATACTGCAGGGCAAAATTGCTCTGGCTGAGAATCACTGTTCTAAGTACAGAAATATAATATCAGTCTTTCCAACACAAAAGGTGGTTCAGGTGCACCACACTTTCTCCTGAAGTACAGGACAATCCTCTGATTCCAGTTACTGGCTCAAGGATGCGAGTGTAACTGATTCACACCAGTGAATTATGAGAGAAGGTTGTTGGAAATGGCTGGAGGAAAAGTTTCTTTCCTTCTCACTCTGGGTTGGTTTCTGGGAAAGCCATTGGATAGCTGTCCTTACCATGAAGCTAAAATGACTTATAAAGTGTGAGTGACACTTTGTGTAAGTTTAATATTATTATTACAACACATTTTGGGCTTATGGAATGACCTTCCTCTCTATGAGACCTGCTTCAGCCAAAGTCTTTGAAAATAAAAGTTGGAAGGGATTCTACATCCATAATCTCTCCGCAATTCAGTACCTTCTTTTCATATCACTTTAACTTCTGAATATCAATGTTGTCTCCTAATACTTCTCCGGTTTTCATTTCTGATCACTCCGTTATTTTTAGTTACTTCCTACAGTGCATTTGACCACGATTCTGTTCAAGAATTTTGAAGATTTCATTATCTCCACATTAATTCAATATCACAGCCTCTTTTCAATTGACATAGAACCAATTTTTTTGAACCATATTAGCCTTTGCTTTTCTTTTACACTCTAAACTACCTCAACCAAATGTGACTATGTTCACCATTCCCAGAGCAGTTTCTCTATTTTCTGTCTCTATTCATTTTCCCATGCTATTTCTGGCACCAATATATTAACACTAACAGTTATAACAAAAAGAGGCAGGTTTTATTCAGAAGTAGCCCTGTAGCAGATGCTGGGCTTTATCTCATTTGATTCTCCAAAACAAAAATAAAATAATTTATCAAGTGCTTGTATTTAACCTCTGGTACCTAAGATGAAATTACAGCTTAGAAAGGTTAAATAATTTCTCATGGTCACACAGATAATTTGGAAAACTGGAACTTAAACTCAGGTCTTTCCAATAGTGGCCATGTTTTTATCCTTAGCCACAATAAGGTATTGCTCTCACTTTGCTGGCCTTTGCAGGCCTATTATTCTTGCAATTCTATTTCTTCCCAGTCTAAATTTACATGTTCACTCATAGCAGATGTCTCGGTCTTTTAATACAGAAACAATATTTCCCTTCTTAATCTCTCCCTGACCCCAGCCCAGTCCCTTACAATCATGATAGATGAGCAATACTGTATATTTTTTAAATAAAGAGGACAGATAAATAAAACATGGAGCTGGGTCTCCAGTTCTTCTATTTCATGATTGATGCAAAGAGAACATCACACGTGTGTGGTACTTTAAAGAAAAGAGACACATATTAAACATTTTTTAGATTGAACGAATCGCTGAAATTTCATTAAGGCAGATTGGTACCTATTTCCCTTTTTTCTTTTCTAATGTAGGTCATAGATATGTAAGCAATAGCAAAATGTGAAATCACTATCAAATGAGTGTGGAATGCCTATCGGTTTCTGTGCTAACCTTATAGATGAGCAAGCCAAAGGATCTATTCTTCTTGTAGTTCATAAAGGGACAGGGTGTGTTCTTAGATATTTGCAGATGAATCCAAAATTTCCAGCTATGCCATCCATTTGTCACTGTGGCTTTCTTTTCACAGAGGATCTGTCTTCGGGGTGGCCAGTGTGAAAATAAATCTGTTTCAGTGCTGGTTTTGTCTGTCCCCAAATGAGCATGGTATTTAAGAAGAGTAAGAACAGGACACTAAGATGGAAAGAATAAGAGAAACCGGCAAAAAGATCAAGGCAAGGATGGAGACAAGTTAGATCAGATGCCCCAACTCCCAACCCGAGGATGCTGCAGATAGAAAGCAGCCACGTAGATCAATCAGTCAGGCCTAGAGAAACTCTGCCATTCTAAACTTTCTGTTCAAGTTAGGGATTCCATAGTTCTGCTTCATAAAAACAAACAAACAAAAACAACAACAAAAAACTTTTCAAAATTTTCAAAATTATACTTACAGCGTGACATCGATAAGAGTTCCTCTAGTAGGGCTGTATGAACATTTTCCCAGTGCCTACGTGTTCCCCAAGAAAACGACCAATCCCATAGTTTCATTTTGGTGATAGAAGAGAAAAGTAATACACACGTCTTGGTTATATTAGACTCTTAGTGCAGTCTGGTCTGAAATTTCAGTACTACATCTTCACTTGGATTGGTAATTTGGTTAGCAGGAGGTGGTACTATTTATTCATCCTAAGACAATAGTGTAAGAAGTGTGCGTGTGCCTGTAAGTGCTCCAGATGTACTGCTACATCCATAAAACAGGTATTGCTTTGATGTCTTCTACATGTGCACTACATATATAACTCTAGCTGTACTGTTTCCATGGAGACTTCACAAAACTTGGATTAAGCCCAGTACAGTTGTGCATTTCTATAATCTAAGCATTCTGGGAGGCTGAGCCCAGTCAGGGAAACTTACAATGTAGTGAAACCTGGTCTCAAAATTAGAAAAAGAAGACATAATTGAAAGGACTGAGGCTATAGGTCAGTATGAAAGCTCTGGGGCCAGTCCCTAGCACTAAGGAAAAGTCCAAATGAATACAGGTGTTGAGAAAATTACAGTTGTAGATATGTTATTGAATTTTACATGCACACATGTATGATTCTACCCACCTTGAGAAGGGTCACTCACTTCCTCAAAACAACATGGCTCTCTTTGCTGATATTGATTTTACATGATTTTTAACTTGTAGTTATGTTAAAATAAAAATCTCAATTAATTTAATAAACTTAATTTATGAAATTAAATTATAAATGTTTAATTTTATGGTTGTGAAAGAATAATAAGACTAGGCTGGCAGATATATCACTGTTATTATGAAAAAAATGTGTGAACATTGGCAGTTGTGAGATTTTTAATGTAAAAGAGTCCTTACAATATTAAATGAAAAGAAACTATATCATTCAGTGTTGGAGCGCATGTAAGTCCTAATCTGTTGACTGTAATAAGCCATTTTAGAAAAAGATAATGTTTTTGTTATCCAGAGAAACGTTAGCCTTGTCAAAGGCAACACTCTGCTCACTATTACATCTGTTTTATAAAATACCAGTTTCAGTTAATGAATCGTATTTTTTTTTGGCTTGGAAAAACACATTTTGTTAACCTGGTAAGGCTAAGAAATTTTTCCAGAGTGGTCACAGAATTTACTTGTAATCATTTCTTAATCAAGAGGCCCCCTCAGGACATTTCTCCTCTCACGCGTCATGTCCCATCATCGTGGTGACATTGGGGCTAGGGTCGGCCCATGAGTGTGTGGGTTGGTTGACAGCATCGAGTTTGTTGACCTTAGCCTACCTCGTACGGGTCCCACTCCAGAGACAGGTATTCTGACTTCAAACCTTGGTCTCCTTTCACTATTATGCCGCTCCTCTGAATTAAATTTAAGCTAATTTTCTGGTAGACATTGCACTGTCTGAGGAAAGTATAGTGCTAACTCATATGGAAATCTTTAAAGATAAGTTTCTTATTCTATAACTGATATGGTTAATCATTATGAACCCTAATCTGTTGATTATGCTACCAAGAAGGATTTAGATACAACCCAGTACTGCAAGACCTGTCTTTTAACTTGGATTAAAATAGAGAATACAAGTAGTAGAGAAAGAAGATAAGCAGGAAATAAAATTTTAAAAGGTCTTGGTTGAAAAAGTTAACCACACTATGAAACTTTTGCTTTTAACTTCCTCTTCCAGAAAGTTAAGAGGAAAAAATTTTATAATCTCACAAAATGAAATTTTTCTGTAGAGAGAAAGCTGTTACTTTCCTTAACTCCCAAGAAATTTATTAGAGGTGAAATAACTTTAAGCAGTTTCTCAGCAAAAACAATAGTCTAGGTGTCTTTTGAAGTGTTAATTCTATTATGTAAATATTCCATTAAGGTATGTCTGGAAAATGAAAATTGCCACACTAGGTGGCCTATAATTTGAGGAAATGTTGTGAAGTTTCTTTTTGTAGATTCCCTCTTTAAAGATTTATGTCGCTGTCACTTAACTTCTTCTCCCACTGTCTTATGGCTTTCTGAAAGTGAATATGTATAAATAAAATTATTTTCCCTGGACATTTTCTTCCTTCTCTTTTCATAGACATCAAGCCTTAGTACTACGAAAGAAATAGATGAGAACAATTTCCTTTTATCTTCTTAGGGTTTTTTCTTTTTATGATAATTATTTTAGCTTTATGTTCTTTCTGAGCTTGGAGATGATACATGAGCTTTGTAGAACATTTGGGAAAATATGAAGAATTAGGAAATGTGTGTTCATAATTGCAGCAATAGTAATTTCTTGGCAAAATTTTTTCAATAATGTTTTACCTTTTGTGAGAACATATGTTTTCCTTTCTTGACATTTTAATGTTATTAAATTTCCCCATGCTAATAAAAACTTAGTGTTTAACTGCTGCAAAGTGTATCAGCAGGTGGCTGTATCTGGCTAATTTAAGCCCTGTCCTAATGCTGAATGGGGATGATTTCCAGTTTCTTACAGTTATGAAGCTGTACCTAGATATGTAACTTCGAACTGCTTTTGGCTTATTTCTCTATGGTGGTTTCTAAGAAAAAGTAATAGGTCCAAACATATGGATATCCTAAATTATTCTTATGACAATTGTAAGCTTACTTTCCAGACTCATACCGATTTATATCTTGGTTGGCAATGCCCGAGCATGTCTGTTTCACCTTGCCCTCATCTATAGGGACATCCTGGTTAGCTTTTCATTTGATCAAAAAACAGTGTAACACATGAATTTAACTTGCATTATTCAAAAAGATGAACTATCTTTGGTCATATTTACTAGTCTTTTATCTGCTTTTGCACCTTTTCCAAATCATCCTCTTACCCCTACACTATTGTTTATCCCAACTCAGAAAGTTGGAATCATGCAAATCAAAGCAATTTAGAGCTGGGATGCGCACGGTCTCCTGTGCGTGTGTGCATGTGTGCCCAGGTGGACTGAGGAGCTGGGCCACCATCTGCTTTCTTAGAGCATTAGTGACACACAGGCCCGTGCCTCCTGCCCGTTTCCACTGCTTCTCTCCTTCTTCCTTCTACTTTGCATCTCCCTTTGTTTCATGCATCTTTCTTCAGCAAGATGTTCTTTCCTTGATTTAGTATTTGCGGCATCCTTGCGTTCACTGGGAGTGGTGGTGACGCAAGTGGAAACCCCAAGAACACAACTGCAAGGCAGAGAATCCAGTAAAAATATGGTGCTGGAATGTCACTACTAAACGTCATTAGGAGCCGCTGAAAACATACATATTCCTGTAGGACTTACTGGGAGCTGAAATAAATTTAGTGCTTGCCTTTTGCTCAAGGTTGGTGTGACATGCTACCCCAACCTCCTGCCCACAGCTGGGAGTCTAGGAGCACTAGGTCTCCTGTGAGACAGAAATTTAGGAAGTCAGCAAGAGACTTGTGGAGCAGGCTGAGTGTTCTTTTCTGTGTGTGTTTGTGTGTGTGTGTGTGTGTAATGGTGTGGATGGAGCCTAGGGCCTCACCCATGCTCAGCAAGCACTCTACCTTTAAGCCGCAACCCCAGGCCTCCTTGTCATTATATGAAGGTGAGCTTCTTCAGTGATGTGTGTGGTTAAACTTTGCTGAGCAGTGTGCCTGATAAACCAACTAGGCGAATGTGTGTTTCTCTCCCAGTTCTGGTGGTGGTATCATCCAGGAGCTTCTGTGGTGCTTTTATGTCTGAGCTTTAGGACCACATACTCCATATGCATGAAATTCTTTTCCCACTGTCACATGGGGCTTTTCATTTAAGTCTGTGTGACTCTAAAGTCCATCCATGGCTTCTCTGCTGCATTTCATTTTCTGTCCGATAGAGTAGGAGACACTTCAGCTCCTGCCTGTCCTCTACTAATATAATCAGTTTCATGGGTGAGGTGCGGTGACGTGAGAAGAGGTGAAATAACTTTAGGTGAAATAAGTTTTCATCTTGACAGCAAATGTCTGAGTCCATTGTGGGGTGGGGACAAGCCTAGCTTCCAGGTTCCCAGCACATGCTGGACACTTAATGGCTATTTGTGGTCATTGAACGAAAGGTGCTTTTCATTAAGCTACCATCTTCTTGCACATAACAGCAGGGTTAACTCCTCTGCAGGGCAGGGACAGCCTGGCAACACTTGTCCCATTTTAAATGACTGGGTGCTTCTTTAACAGTTCATTTATGTCTTTGAAACTACCCATTCTTCAACATGAGGCTATCAAACTCCAAGTAGATTGGTTAAGATGAGTGAGTTTTGAACACACAGAATTCATGATTAATAAGTCACAGCAATGTTTTATTTAACTTTATTGATCATCTAATCAAACATCCAGAATTCTAAGGAAGTCCTCTCAGGGATGAATTCTGAACACAACATAGACATGTCTCACTTCTCAAACAGAAAGTTAGTGATTTTCCTTGTCCTGCACATTCCTGTTAAACACATGGTTTCCTTATCTCTGGACATAGAGCTCCATGCCTGTATGTGTTCTAGGGAGTCTGAGGTCTGGTCCTAACTCTACACTTCTATGTGTTCACAGGCCTACTGCACGGTGTAAAGTGTTGCAAACTGCACAAATGAATTTAAAAGGAAAATAAATAGAGTCATAGTAAGAATAAATATGTTTCTTTTCTTTCTGTTTGAGAGTTACAACTATACAAGTCTTTCCAACCAATCTGTTCTAATCTAAATTTAAATTATTTTATAAGAAATACAAAACATCATTTTAAATATTTTCCTTTTCACAAATTTGAAACTTGCTAATATTTATAACCACAGGTCAGAACATTTTGTTTGAAAAAGTCTAATAGCAAATATTTTAGATTCTGTGGGCAAGATGCAGAGCGGAAGACATTATTTTAGGGGAGAAAACAAATTTCCACAGAACTTCATGAACTAACAGTAATGACAATTGATAAATTGACACATGGTTGACAACTTTGAAAATACTAGGCTATTATATTTGTTTTAGGTTGTGGTAATGCAAATTCTCACAATCTTGGTGGCTTATACAACAGAAATGTATTACCATGTAGCTCTGGGGGTCAAAGTCTAACACAGGTCTCCCTGCACTACTATCAAGGTATTGCAGAGCTGTATGCCTCACAGAGACTTGGAGTAAGTCTATTTTTTTTTCCTAATCCCAAATGCTGCACGCACTCCATAGCGCATGGCCCCCTTTTCCGTGCTCTAGGCCAGCCATGTTGCACCCTCTAACCTCCCTGTATCGTCGTCTTTGCTTCTGGGAAGGTTCTCCGTTTCCAAGGGT
This sequence comes from Dinomys branickii, assembly GCA_004027595.1. Taxonomy (NCBI): domain Eukaryota; kingdom Metazoa; phylum Chordata; class Mammalia; order Rodentia; family Dinomyidae; genus Dinomys; species Dinomys branickii. The sequence goes on from PVLD010002861.1 coordinate 68,681, forward strand.
CCATACGGTCACACTGGGCCAATCTGGGTAATCTTGGCTGAGAGTTCTTCAGAATACAGGGTCTGTGAATGAGTTTCCCAGCGCTATATCAGCAAAACACTGCTAAACGGGTGATGTGAACCACAGCGATTCATTTTCTCACAGCCATGGGTACAGAAAGTCCCACAGTGAAAGTCCTGACAGGGCTAAATTCTCTCTCTGAGACTCCAGTCATACTGGGTTAGGATTCACCCCAATGACCTCATCTTAATTGCGTTACATTGCAAAGACCCTGTTTCCAAGTAGTCCTATTCAGAAGGGTCAAGGATTAGGGCTTTAACACATTTTTGAGGGGGATATGGTCCAACTCATAACAGCCTGTAGCTGATGCCTTTTACTATATTGGGGAGAATATTCATTCTCGGGATTAGGAACTATACATATTTGGAGACCATTATTATGTTTACTACTACTAAGAGCACTATATTAATTTTTTCTCTTTTTTCCTTGAGATAAAATTCTGCTTAATTGAGATTCAAAGTGACATTCTCTGTTATGGAATTGATTGAACATTTGGATAAGTCACTCTCAACTTTGGGTTATATAAAAGCAGGCAGAGGGTTAGGTTTTGTGGGCAGGCAGTGGTTTTCTGACTCTTCCTCTAAAAATTTTCATTTAGGGAAAAAGCTACAAGAGTGTTGCTAGAAATTCCATTTAGTATAATATATACATGACTTTAAAAACGTATTAGAAATTAGTCCACATAGAGCTGGAATACATATGTAGGAGTAAACCACATGGTAAAATGCACCCTTTTGGGTTATTTGAATGAATTTTGCCATATTTAGGGCTCCATATTTGTCATTAATTTATTTCAAAGAAGTGCTACTATCCTACTGTGCATATAGATTTTTCCAGGCTAATAGGAACAACCAAGCAACAGAATGTCAAACGCTATATACATTCCTCCCAGGCAGCTGCTAATAAGCAGAAATACACTGCCAGAATTTATCCTTAAGAAAATACCACGTAATAGGCAAAAGTATTTATCTTTTATCTAAAGTGGCTCATTTTAACTTATCTTGACAAATTTAAATAGTTACCTAGAATTCGAGTGCAGAAGCGATGATAAAGCACCCTAGTGGTCACTATGTGTACTGCCCACTGAAGCGCAGCATCGACTTCAAAGAGTGTGTCTTTCAAATAAGGAAATTTTGTCTGTTGACATTTAACTAGGTAGTCCACGGTCTTTCCTTACAAGTCAGTATTAACCTTTCTTTTGATTGATTTCCACAGAAACTCTGTGAGTGCCAGAAATAATCTGGTTACCCTTAACATTGATAACCAAATGTGAGGTTAGGGTGGTCTACAAGACCAGTGAGCAAGTAGGGTTGAACAGTCATCATATTTAAAATCTGGTTAAGATTTTTAGAAAGGCAATGGAAGAACTACAGTCTACTTGAGCCTTTCCTTAAAGCTATCTTGTAGGAAAAAAATGTGTCCAAAATTTTAGTCATATATTTGGCTTCTTTTAAATTTGTCATTAGCCTCAACATAGAATAGTGGTAAATGACGCTATACAGTTTTGAGAGCCAGACCTCATGGGCTTAAACCCAAGATCCACTACTTGCTAGCAGGTCATGCCAACTTTTTCAATCTCAAGTTACTGTTCTGTGAAATGTGTTTAAATGTAGTACCTAAGCATAAGTGTTGAGGGGGATTCTTGGTGCATGTACAGATTATATAAGTGGCACTGTTTTTTGAAGGTCATTGTAATTACCATGAGTGGTGGTGGTGGTGGTAATAAGGTACCTGTATCCCTGAACCAATCTGTTGAAGAACGTGGGAAGCTAAGGCTTACCGGAGATTGTTCAGCCCCCAGATCATTATGAGGTGATTAGGTGGCTGAAGGACCCCAGGTTGCCATGGAAACACTTGCACTAGGACTGAAGGGAGCAGCTGATGATGGCGGTCAGATGATCATCTGAGATCAGTGCTGGTGTACAAGATGCTGAGGCAGAAACCAGAACATCCTCTGCAGTCACCAAGACTGCACTGATTCTTGAAGACAATCGCGTATTTTCCAACGGCATCTACCTGCTTCTGCACCTACTTCTGCTTGCTAAAGAAAGCCCAAGAGCAAGAGGGGACTTCATGCTCCAAATGCATTATGACTACACTCTTGCTGAAGGCTGCATAACTGGATTCTATTCTGCAGGAGAACTTGAGGGTTTCTTTGGAGCTTAATTTCTTCATTTGCCTTTTTATTTTTATTGTTTTGACTAGGGCTTTTCTCTGAAGATGTTTGCCTCAGTATCTCTTTCTTATCACCATTAGAGTTTCCACAATATTAGGTGGCCCTGGGGACATGTAGCTCCATGATTACAAGAAGCAAACTAGATACAATTTTTGCATTTGAGTTTAAACAATAGTGGTAAATGCAATTAGAAGTTAAATTTCAAGTCACTGGTGGCAAATATTCAGTAGTTCTGTGGGAGAGCCAAGGAACTGCAGTGAAATTGTTGAGCTACATCAGCAAAGCCAGTTTTTAGTAGCCATTGGGGTAATGTTTTACATGATGAGAGGATCACACTTTGAGTTGGAAGGTTTTGATTTTCCCACTTCCTAAGCCATTCAGGTACCCATGGGAGGCTCTGTGTGTGCTGGGGTCAGGGCGTCTGAGGCATGAGCTGAAAGAGACAGGTGCCATTTGTTGGCAGTGGTTGGCTGATACCATGGCGTGTGATGTCTTTATAAACACTTACTAGTGGTAGAAAATTATTGTTTTAAAAATAATAGATTTACAAGAATGTAGCAGTATCAGGTTTAGGTAGAAATTATGAACTGAAGGCAACATTTTCTGGAATGGGAGGGGGGTTTTGTATGTATTTCTTCTGTGTCACTCTTGCCTTTAACAGCTCTTGGTAATAGACTTGTTTCTCTTTACACAAATTCAAGATTTCAGTAAGCCATAAAGTTCTCAAGAAATCACTCAAGTAGGGCTTGTTTTTGCATTTTTTCTACAAGTAACTTGCTGACAAAACAGTAAAGGGTAGATTTGGTGCACCGACATGAGCAGATACAAAATCAAAAATTAGAGTGAATGTAGAAAAGGAATAACCTTTCTAACCCATAAGAGACATTGTGGTGAATATTAATTGAAACAGCTGATGATTTTCCTTCAGTAAAAGAAAGGAGCACTAAGCATTCTTCTCTGTGTAAAGAGAGGAGTCTGCAATCTGAAGAAATGACAAACACACCGGGAGACAGTAGCAAGGACTGAAAGTGTTAACCAGCTGAAGTCATTCACTGTCAGCTGAATTTGGCCTGGCTCCCTCAGCCACCCTGTGGCTTTCAGAGAGATCTGCCTCTCACACTTCAGCTCTGGCTGCGTCTCTCCATTGTGAATGAAGGAAAAATATCTATTTTCTAAGAAATTCAAATCTTCTGAATTAATGCTTAGTGTTCAGTGATAAAATACATATTTCCCAACTCACCAGATCTTTAGTAAGAATCAGTTAATGTGGTTTAAACTTAAGTAGATTCGAGTGTTTGCGTATACTTTACTGTGCGATCATTCATTCACCACCACAGCCTTGTTCTGTTGCTGCTCTTAGGATATAGTACAGGGGGCCTCAGCTAGCTGATGCTTCCTTTTTTAATACTGGCAGAATTAGCATATGTAAGAATGCATCCAAAATTGAGGCAGAAACTGCATTACAGGTTTATGCAAACATACAACTTTGTGGAAGTATAATTAGCAAAAACACTGCACAGCTTTATGTAACTCTGTGAGTTTGGACATAAGTATACACTCAGAAAATGATCCCAGTGAAGGGAAGATACACCTACCACCTCTAAACCTTTCCTTATGCATCTGTATTTTGTTTTTGTTTCTCTCTTGCCGTTGTAGAAATGTAAAACCTACCATCCTAATGAATTTCGGAATTTTGAAGTGCGCCTACAGTACTGTTCACTGTAGGTAGAGCAGATCTCTCCAACATACTCATGTTGCATGAAAATACCTCCCATCCCCCTATTCTCCTTGGCAACTACTGTTGTAGCCTTTGCTTCTGTGAGTCTGACCTTCTTAGGTACTTCAGATAAGCGAAACCATGTGCTAATCTGTTTTCTACGACTGGCTCACCTCACTTGACATAATGACCTCCAACCTAAAGTTGTTGTTGGAAATGATGGAATTTCATCCTTTTTTAAGGATAAATAATATTCCATTGTATGTACATACTACATATTCATTATGCATTCACTAATTTATGGACATTTGTGCTATTTCCATATCTGGCTAAGCTGAATACTGTTCTGAACACAGTGATACAGATATCTCTTCAAGACACAGACTTAATTTCCCTTACATGTGTACCAGTAGCAAGATTGTTTGATAATATGATAATTTTATTTTTAATTTTCTGAGCAGTTGCCATATCATTTTCCATAGTGGCTAACCCATTTTGCATTTTTATGAAGAAACACAGCTTTCTCCCTGTGTTTTCTTCTATGAGTTTGACCTTGAGCAAGTACTTTTTAAACATGGCCTATATCTACATGGCCTCAAAATTATATTTTCGCTGCAAGTCTGTGCTCATTTTTGAAGTATAGAATGTTTTAGAATAAGTCAACCCAACTAAGTAAAGTGTTCCCTAGGGCTGGCGTGCAGGCGGTGTGCCACAGTTCAGCCTTCCTGGTTCTCCACAGCAGCTGAAGACAGGACAATCTGGTTTCTGTGTCTGTCTGTTGAACAGGCTGAAAGATACCCGTGTTTGGTAACAGACCTAGTAAAAGTCCCAGGTCCACTGAGATAAAATGAAAGGTTTCCCACCCAGGTTTCTGAGTTCCTCTAATTTCACCCCATATTAGCTAGTAATTTCCAGTATCAGATGAAAAGTGGTGACAGTTTTGATGGAGAACATGTCTCTCTTATGTGATCTGTAAGACTGACAACCCTCAGCTGTGAGGTAAACACAGGTGAGCCTGCACATTGCCCTGTGAAGAGAATCGTGAGCAGGTGGTAACACCCACTGAGCGTCACTCTGACCAAACACAAGGCAACTTGAGAACAACCAGTCACATTAGGATGCTTGTAAGCACTTTCACAGAATGGCTGGCCAAAGCTCTCTAGCTGACTCTGGTCCGTATCTGAAATAGCTGTGAATGTTCACCTCCAAGGTACCTTGCTGACTCTAAGGTTTTCTCTGTGTTTCCCGCTCCTCTGCACCGACACCCCAAATCCATGTGTTAAATCTTGTTACCTTCTCTCTGTCCTTCACTCAGCTTCTCCTCTTGTACCAAAAACTTTGTAAGGGTTTGTAACCCTGAGCACAGGGGCTGAGCATAAAATAGTATTTAAGGAAGAGAATTCAAAATTAGGTAAGGGAGAGGCTGGATTCTGTTTTTTAAATAACATCTTTTATTTATTTTCTTATCTTAAAGAGAAAATAACAACACAGACTAAAACAAAACAACACAAAAACTACAAAAATGATACAGATACTGTTTTTTTTTTTTTTAACAGAACTGCTGTATTTTAAATCAATGGTAAGAATTGACTTAGTATCTGCATTTGCTTCCTGAAATTCAGTTTAAGTATTTCAGCATTGGTCTTGGAAATAATATAGTTTAAAATAGTAAGTTTAAAAGGCAAATAGTTATACTTTTCTACAAAATTTGCTTGGAAATCTCTTTAATAATATATGTGAAGCAAAACAAACATAAAAAGACAATAGAAAAGTGGACATTTTGTGTTTGTATTTACTGAAGGGTGCTTAGAGGGTGGTCAATGTCCAGGGGATGAATGCATGGGGTATCTTGTGGGGTTTCTTACCAGGCTACCACTCTCATCAAAAACTGCCACTTACAATGATTCTGGCTGTCCACATGAATCCCTTCTAATACAGATTTTATGTTTTACTCAACAACACATAGAATTACTTTCACAATAAAAGAATGAACTTTTCCTTTTGGAAAACTTCCTGGTTTATATTCTTGTTAATTGTAGGCCTTTTGAATTACAACACTGAATTGATCATAAAAAATAAAGGCCTTTGTGGCTTGCAACAATTTTTCTCCATTTTATATAGAGAATTAAACATTTTTCAACAAGATTAAAATGAAAAATGAAATACGCTAAGACTTGCTGTCTTTATTTTCTTCTATTTATTCATCTGCTAAAATGAAGGCTTTAAAATTTTCTTACCCAGAAGATTTCACAGATTGTGAAAAATTAAGCTAAAAGGGTGGAGTTTCTTATGTTCTTAAATGAAAAATCTGGTATTAAATCCTCCATTACCATTCTCCTTATGAATTTAACTGCTTAGATGTCTAGATTTTTCCTGATATGTTATTAGAAAACCTGTTTCTTGACTTCTTTACCACACATTCATTCATCAAGTCAGTGATAGCTGCTTTGTCTTTGTTAGGAAGGAGCACATGTCAGAGCTGACTCTTCCTCCTGTAAGACTAACACAGAAATAGCACATGGGAAACACAGGTCTAAAGGGAGGGCCTGGTTAGGATGCATCACATCTGGGTGCATATCTCTTAAAAATGTCCACATCTACGTTGTGCCGAATATTATGTCTATGGCCCCAACTTAAGATTATTTTTCAGCTATAGAGTGTGTCAAATGGATTCTATCTTACAATTTCATTTGGACTAAAATAACTAACAAAGCCAATCACTTTTGAAAATTTCTGTTTACGTTTTCCAAATTCCATCCCTGGCATTTTAATAAAATATTTCGTATTGTCTTGTGTATGTCCCTCTGCTTTGTGAGTTAGCCACCAGGAGCCTTCTGCTCAAGAAATGCTTGACAATACACATGCAAATAATACAGAAGTCAGACCGGAAACGTAAGATGCAGAGATGGATAAGCTGCTGGGCGCATGGAAGTACAACAGCTGACATGTCGGGTCCTTAAAAAGTTCTTTTATTGGTTTACATGGTCTGGAAGAATGTAGTGCTTGGTTGCTGAATTTCGTTGAAGTTTTACTCTGTTTGTAAACAAGATACAGTTTAAAAGTATCTTGGCTCACCTAAAGTTTTATGAGAAGAAAAGCTGCCTTATGTTCTTGGTCATGATAGGTCTTGTGAACTGAAACATGGGGCTAAGTGTAACTGTGTGTAACATAAAGGCTTCTTTGAAGAAAGACGTGTTTATAACTATCATATCATACTTCTTCTGTGGCATTTCACAGAAAGTTATTTTCTATGTGAATTAGACCAGGCCAGTCTTCTGCTTAGGTAGACGTGACAAGTACTAACATTGGCGTGAAGAAAAGGGGAGGAAGAACAACAGGAAGAAGAAAAAGATTAAAGAGAGTAGGAATTTTCTATAATTGCGTTTTTTGGTAATACACTTGAGAGCCAGGTTTAACCAAAACTGAACACTACAACTGAAATACCCTCACCTCTTTCTTTAAGTAATTAGCAGCCATCATATTGCAGAGTCTATCATAACCCCAGGGGTAGGGAGGACACAGCCCAGAAGACAGGGAACATCAGGGTGCCCTGAGGCAAGGGGTCTGCCCCTCAGCTGCCCTTATGACTGCCGCAGCCACAAGGCCACAGGAGCGTGTGTCTTCTAGCCATGCTGCACAGCTCCACGACCACTGGTCATGAGTAGGTAGATTTCAATAGATTAAAATAAAACAAGACAACAGGGTTCCTCAGACTTATTTGTCTCCAAGTGCCTAATGGCTCCATGTAGCCCATGCGACTACGGTGGACATGTTGGTGGCAGAGCAGGTCCGTCTTTGCAGAGCTACCACTGGACCACGCCCTTCGGAGGCAGAGCCCTGACAGAACCTCCTGTAACTGGCTCGATGAAAGGTGCCCAGTTAGATTACTTCTGATTGAGGCTTAAAGCAGATTTAGATCAATGAACAGGAAACCAGAAACTTTTATTTGCACATCTTTGTGCAGCAGCATGAATTCACAAATTTTCTTATAAGACAAAACAATTTCCCTCCCTTGCAGAGGGGCATTTGCTGCTACTTTTGCTTCCATGAAGGTCTTACGGGATGACAATGATTCTGGCCTTTGCATTCATCTCAGCCCAATGGGAGGGTCTCCCACCTTGACACTTGGTTCAGGAACACAGAGAGCTTGGTCTGTGGTGTCATCTACACCCTGCCTGCAGGAGTCTGTGACAAACCAGCTGCCGGACTCAGTTCCGATGCCGGGCTGAGGGGGTGGCAGCCAGGACTTAGGGTGCAGTGACGGGAGACTGCAGACTGGAGGAAGCCACAGCTCTCGTGTTATGATATTAGGAAGCTGTCTGGGGGGGGGGAAGGAGATCAGCGTAGCTCCCCAGGGAGACTGAGCAGGGCAGGCCTGCCGGCGGGGAGGTGTCAGGTGGCTCTTCATCCTAATCTAGTCTTTAGTATCTGCAGGTCACAAATCTTACAAAGATTTACAAATCCCAAAACACTACCAAGAAGAATACACTGCTTGTACCTCTTCCGACCTTCCTCTCTTCAATCCCTCTTCTTTTCTTTTCTTTCCTTCTAATTGCAAAACTAACGCAAACTCTAAAGAACATTGCCATGATCACAAAAGATATATATGTAGTAATGTGTTCCTCCCAATCAATTTTAAGACACAGTTCCATGGCAATAAAATATTAATATCTATTAATATTCAGAAGTGACATGGGTACTCATGAATTATTATAAGCAGGTGAAAAAGAAGCAATCCCACTATTTCTGTGTTATGTGCATTGCACTTATGCAAACTACCTGATGGAGTATTTTTTTCAATGTTGGCAGAAACTGAATAAAGTTTCACCAAGTCATTCAAAGAGAAGCTGTGCTCTGAAACCCAGCAGTTGGCTCAGGACACCTTGTGTTGGCGAAGCGGTCAGAAGAGAATGAACTGCCCGGCTGCAGTCTCCCCCGCCCCGCGATGGCTGTGAGGGCTGATCAGAAATATTCCTGCCGCTGCTGGAAACCACAGTGAAAGCAGCTTCTGATTCCTTTTTACCCAGCTATGCTTTCTTTCTTTTGTTCCTTGTCACTTGTTTTTATATGAGAGGGGAGGGGCCGCTTTTCCACTTGAAGGCAAATATACTTCGTATTACTTTCCTTTCAGTTATTCATGTTCTGGCCTTCATTCAGTGGTGAGGTGATCACCGTTCATTATTCAGAATCGCTTTCAGATAGGGCTGTTTCTGTGGGCATAGTAAACAACTTGAATTTTCTGAATATATTCTGCACAAGGTCTTTGGAGTGCAAGACGCTCATCTTTTAACAGTGTGATTCTCCCTGGAGAGAATAGTATTGATTAGTAAATCTGCAGCTTCCGATTCAATGTTTAAAGGAACAGCCTCTGTAAGAAGTGGTGTGTTGTGCAAAATTGCATCACATAAAGGAGAATAAAATCTTATATATGCTTAAAGCATATCCAGATTGTGTCAAAATTAGCAGTAATGCCAGAGATAAGCACAGGTGAACGGCAGTTTCCCGAGAGCTGTGATTGAGAGGGAACAGAAGCAGCACAGTCCGCTGTAGGTGCTAAGAGCTGAGTGAGAGGTAAATGTCATTTTATGTACTCGTTGTTCAGGTCTTCTTCACTTAAAAATATAACGTACATCATTAAAATTCTGAGAGTAGTTATAGAACAAAGGATTGATAATCTTTCTTTTAAGGATGGCATAGAGAAGAAATTTGACATTTCAGGAATAAAGTTATGACAGCCCTGCATTTTGAGTGTGACCTCGAAGTCCCATGATCAGTAGTGATTAATCTTGTTGCAGAAACCTAACTTTGAGGGTGGATGGCTTCCAGCCTGTCACACAGGAGCACGTCTTCCTGCTCTCGAGGATTACCGGGTGCCGCCTACTCAGAGCAGTTTCGCTGTTTTCTGCTACCCTCGTTAGTATAATCCTCACTGCTAGTTATAAATATGCTTTCTCTTTAGGGGAAAAAGGTTAAATTCATGGTGCAGGGGATGGAAACAAGGCTTAGAAGTGATGTTATTTTTAATAGGAGAGTTCCTTAGAGTTATAGGAGACAGCTCCTATAAATACCAAATACCCACATAATTTTCTGAGAGCTTTCTACAAACATGCTACTGAGGAGAAACTAGAAGAAGGGCTCAGTGCTTGCTCTTAGGCCCTGCAAGTCTGCTTGGTTGAGATACTACCTATTCTTCTTCTGCACTGTTTTCTTGTAAGTGAGAGGTGAAAGCATTCAACTCCATAAAAGTGGGGGTAATTCACTGATTCTCTGACTTCACTGAAGTGAAGTTCTTTAACAACCGTTTCCGACAATAAGTACTTATTATGTGTAAACAGCACTCCAGGTACTGCGAATGAATAGTGAGCGTACAACCTTCCAGAACCTTCCAGTCATCCGAGGGAGTTATTAACTAAAGAGCTGCATGACTGTAAAATTCCAAACTGTTGTGAGGGCTTTGGAGAGAATTCTCGAGGAGCTGATAATGGAGGTTGTAATGGACCAAGCATCACGGTGTTGGGATTGGACGGATCATGCAGTATGAGCGTGATTTGTTAAGACACTGGTGATTTGACATCTCTGTGTGTTTTTCTTCATTCTCCAGGTATTGTTTATGCAACAGGAGTGCACATTTTCTATTTATATTAGGATCCACAGCACTAGACAAACAAGCTTTCACATTTAATAGAATCTAGTCAAGGATTTAAGGATCGGGTATGAGCAAATTACTTCATGTATTTTCCATGGTCTATGTAGAAAACAACAGAAACATACTGTTCAGGGCTTTTTGAACTAAATTTTATAGAAAGACATTTGGTGAGTCTGTATACTAAGGAGTTGTGACATAAAAAGGAAAAAAATAGAAACCGTGTGTGTGTGTGTGCGTGCGTGCACGCGTGTGCCTGCACATGTGCATGTGTGTTTAATACTTGGATCTTTATTTGTATAATCACTTAAAGGATTGTAATATATGACCTTCTATGAATGGAATCTTCCTTAAATATATCAAACATCTTTCAAGCCATATTTTTAAAAAGACATCTAGTATGCCCATTTCTAAAACCTTACTGAGGATCTTCTGATGAATTTTTCAAAGCTTAAAGCTCACGGAAACTCCACTCCTGTGGGTAGACAGGCATTAACTCAATGAGTTCAGTGTGGCCACTTTCCAAACTTCCCTTTGCTGGCTTTTCAGACAGAGAAACAGAGTGAAAAATTAATCCAAGTTGAATGACTCACATAGAAATACAAGCCTAGAACTCTCATGTCCACTGTCATTTTTGTTTTTTTGGAAAAAATACTAAAGGTAAAAATCTTAATAATATTGCTTGGAGTTTTCAGTGATAATAGATTTAAGGGAAATGGTCTGAGTAAGTGTGCCAAAAGTTCCAGTCAGAGGCAGTTCTTCCCCTGTGATTATGAGCAAATCTTTTTTTTTTTTTTCAGACAGGGTCTCACTATGTAGTTCAGGTTGGCCTTGAACTATTATGTGGCCCAGGCTGACCTTGTTTAATTTTAAAGAAAATAAAAAACAATAACAAAATAACAACAACAAAGACAAAAAACAACACAAAAATAATTAAAATGATACAGGATTTCAAAACAAAATAATAAGCTTTTATAGGTAAATGGATGCAACCAGAGACCATTCTCATAAGTGAAATAAATCAGACCCACATGTGTAAATAGCATATTGTCTTCTCAGTGTAAGAACCTGAAGATCACCTTGAACTCTTGAAGATCTCCTGCCTCAGCCTCCTAAGTGCTAGGATCACAGGCATGCATCACCCAGCTATGAGCAAATCTGTGCTTTAATTAAAGGGGAATTTTGGTCTGGAACATTGAACATGATGTTCCAATAGGTGCAAATTGGAGTAACCATTACATTGTTCTACCCCAGGAGCTAAGTGCCCAGTTTCTGTGGGTCTTCCCTGTGCAATACCTCTTACATAAATGATAGTTATAGTGCACAAAGTCACCCCAAACAACAAAGGAGCAAAAATTAGCATCACTGTCCCTAAGAGAGACATAGAGTTACATTCCAGGGATCCTCTTGTGGCGACAGTTTCCTTAAACAATCGAATGTACAGGTTTGATTTACTAAGTTGAACTCACGACCAATGGTACTGTAAGTCATGCCTGGACAAAGCTTGTTTAACACACAGTTTCTTCTGTAAGATACATCAAGCCTTCTTAAACTTAGGAACACTACGTAGCACTTTAATGTTAAACTCGGTGACCACCTTAAACAGCAAAACTACCAACAAAAAGGCACATGAACTTAATGATGTGAAATTAAATCGATCCTCCAAAGACACTGGGTGACCAAGTTGGCTCAGAAGGCAAACATAACCTTGGTCAGACTCAGTTGGAAATACACACATTTTTCAGGCAACTTGAAATGTTTCTCCCCTCTGCCTATGAATGCTAGTGGTTGAGAAAATACCATGAGCTTGATTGGGGGTTACAAATAAATTTTAATAAGTGGGAAAACTTTCAAACACGGAATCCACAAATCATGAGAATAGACCATATCCCTTTATTTGTATTTGTATCACTGTCATTTTGATCAAGGTCACAGCCATTCATGTCTGCAGTACGTTCTCCCTAGTTTCTTGCTAGTCTCTGTCAATTTTCCTTTCTTCCCAGCACTTGCCTTGTCTTTGCAGTTGTTTTTGTTTTGTCACAACCTTTCTTAGCGTTTGACCTTTTAAAACAAAATGGAATATTAGCCTGGAATTCTAGGATTTTCTATCTGATTTTCTATTTTGTATCATATTTCTCCTAGGGCAGTAAACTCTATCCAGTAGAACATCTTGCAGTGGTGGAACATTTTCCACCTGTGCTGAGTTAGCCACAGTACCTGTTGAATGCTTGGACCATGGGTTGTCACACTGAGGGACTGACTGCTAAAGTATTGAGGGTATATAGGAGAGCAAAGACATTAATTACCTTTTGAGAGTAGTCTGCTCATTCCATCTCAAGGATAATCTATAAATTTCCTCCTTCTTGCATTTGTCCATATGACTTTACCACATGCCTTTTCCCCTCTCATTCTTAATTTTCTATCCTTTCATTTTTCCCTACTCACATCCCACCACGAGGGAATCTATGCCCTGCCCTCTACAGGTGGAAAGATTTCAATGCATTCTGAATTCCCAACAGTATTTCTTTTGCTGTTGTTTAGTGTTATCTCTTCCTAACATGATTGCAAATTCTCTCAGGGCAAACACTGGTGAACAATAAACACAGTGTCTAATCTCCAGATAGATGTCTGATGAATATTGGTTGATTGTCTAATAGATATTGATTGATTGACTACTTTTTTACCACAAGAAAATAACAAAAGTAAAATTCATATGCTTGGGGAGTTGTTGAAGTCAGGAATGATAATGAATATTAAAAAAAAAAAACAAATATCAGCAACAGACAAAGACAAACGTGTATTCCTTGTTCACATCCTATATTCACTGGAACTTGGCTATTGCTCTCTTTCAGAACCTCAGCTAAATAATCAGCCCTTAATTTATGCCTATTGGTGACATGCAACAGTGTACGGGGCAAAGCAACTCAACTCATTGGGCTTGGCGAAGGGCATCAGGGAAGAAAGCGTGATCTCCTCAATTCAGAAAAGTAATATAATTCACAACAGGAATCAGACTTTTAAGTTAGAAGTTCAGTGTTCTCCTCTTCTGTGTCTAGAATGGCTTCATTAGTCCACTCCTCTGCATCTCTCAGTTCCAGACTACCCTTTGAGCAGCCTCCAGAACGTTTTCCAGTAGTGCAAATCTGATCATTCCATGTCCAGAGCAGAAGGCTTTGAAAGCTTCCCATTCCATATATGAAAAGCCTCAACGAAATACAGTACTTGTGGATCCATCCCCCCATCCATTCCATGGTTTGGCATCACTAAATTGCCTCTTTGGAAGCAGCCAGACCACCTGCAAGGTTGCTTTTCCCTGATAACCATCTCAGAGACCCAACCCATGATGACCTTTGAGAATTAGGGATGAGCAACCCTCAGGAGATTCTACCCTCACTAGTGCTTCTGTAAGACCCGGGACACACCTCTTGTTAGAAAACATTTTTGCAAGGCCCATTGTGCATGGGTTTTCATAGCTGCCCTACTACTTGCTCTAAAGTTCCTTAAAGGTAGAACCTCAATATTGCTTTCCTGATCTTCAGAACCTTGGGGCCTAGAACTAAGCCTGAGACAGCAGGGGCTTAATGGATCCTTACTATATGGAGGGAAACTGGCAAAATACCCAATCTTGGAAAACATGATATATTAATTTGCCATTGCTCTGTAGTATGTCCTTGTTACACAATTATTTATAAAATATAGGCAGAAAGGCTGTGATAACCACAAGCTATCCAGTAAGTTCTTACCACCACAGGTGTAATTTATCTGTGGAAGGCTGTTAAGAAAACTACCACAGCAATGTTTGGGAGTGTTTACATTTATTGAGAGCTTGGATGCATGTCTGGAAACTGATGTACTTTTTTAAAAAATGAAATTTAACATTTCATATGTATGAGGAAATTTTTATGAATTCCTTCATATGAAATATGTGGATGTATTTTTATAGGGTGGTTATTTATCTAAAGACATTTTAAAATCAGATGTGTTTCTCCAGCAATTGGAGGCATCATTCTTGTCTCTTATTGTCTTTACCACAGACTCAGATTAGAGGGACTCTACTAGTACCCACTGTGACTGGTGAGACAAAACTTACCCAAACTTATAACATTTTTCTAAAGAGCCTTTGCTGAGAACACGATAGAAAGAACCTGGAAGCTTTCACATATGAGGCTGGCCTGGTTTCCATATCCCTCGACCCATGAGAGAGACGTGGGAGCCACCACGCTGACTTCTTGGATCATCTACCCTCTCTTTCTCAACATGTAGCAGAGACTTTGGCTACACTAGAAAATTTCACAAAGTTCATTGATTATCTTTGAAGATCGGGACATCCTGTCCAGTAAGGCATGCAGTACTATTAATATCATAAATGTGATAATTACAGATTCTTGATTCAACATGTTGTGATTCTTCTTGGGAAGCAAAGTGCTTGTTTGTAAGCCTGTCATCTCCTCGCATCACATACAAAACAATTGAGTTTTAAATGTAATGTTCATTTATACTAATTGCTTTGGAAATTGGCTAGATGGGCTTCATAATGCCAAAGACCAGAATAGCTCATGGTGGCTTTCACCAAAATATCTGTTTTTCTAAAAGCTTTCCCTTCAGTTGCTTTTCACTAAATGTGTTCCTCTGATCCATTCTAATAATTTATGACAAAATGCTTAAAAATAGGCTTTGTTCAGCTTCAAAAACTTGCACCTGACTCTAGTCACTACCCTTAGTGTCCCTTAAAAAGGGACAACATATCTATGAAAGCTTATAACTGAAATGTCTCATAATTATCATATTTTTGTTCCATTTAATTTTTTACATTTAGATTCCAATTTATACAGCTATGTGAACACAGCAGAGATGCTTTTTGCAGTATTTTCTTGACCCATTCCTTACCTTCAGGGAAAAGGAAAAAAGTAAAGATCATGATTTTTCTTAATAAGAATAATAAAATAAGTGTCCATAGTTAGGGCTCTGATTCACTCATTCGTTCATTCTGTCTGTCTGTCTGTCTGTCTCTCTCTCTCTATATATATGTATATTTGTGGTGTCTTTTAGGTACACATGGTGGGAGTTGGTTTAAGAGTTAAATAGTTCCTACCCTCATAGAATTTAAACTTACTAAGAATACTTAAAAAGTTGCTGTTACATCCTTCTTCTTAGGATAATAAGACTAATGGAAAGTTGATTGCATAAAGAATGTTGATATCTACAATTTAAATATTATGGAAAGAATACCTGAGAAATTCCCCTCTGATGCGTTTCCTTCCTCTGCAAGAGCAGGCTTATCCTACCCGTGACTCCTGTCGCCCGCCCCCGGGAGGGCGCGCTGGCTGTTTCTGATCTCTCTGGCCGGCACGCATCCACGCCATAGTCATGACAAGACAGTCACAGCTGTGTTAATGGCAACTGGGATGACAGGGTCAATTTTCTGCCGAAAAATAATAGAAATTCTTTGTCTAGAGAGAGGAACGTCGTTCACAGACCTCATGGAATGCTGGCAGTGGCCTCACCTTTTTCCTTCTTTTTTTTTAAAGAGAGTAGTAAAAAAACAACAATAGCAACATACAAACATCACAAACATAAACAAAGCAAAGCAAGAGCATTAAAAGCGATACAGGGTTTCAAAACAAAATGACAGGAATTAACGGTGGTTGTTATATTACATATTATTATCTTCAACTGTGTTGCTCAGATTACCAGATGTAAGAATGGAAGATGATTCCTCTTTTACTCATATATCTGTTTCCTTCAAAATATTGAGTTAATTCCAAATATATTGTAGAAAACAACATTGCATTGATTAACCATTTAAATTTTTTAGGGAATGATTTTTCCTTTACATACAATCTTCTTGCGTGTTTCTCATAGGAATCCTTCTTCTTCATCTCCTTTCCCGTTTTTTTCCACGTTGGTCTTCAGCGTCAGTATTATATATAATACCTCCAAGCAGAAATGAACACACGGTTGGAAGAGGTTCTGAAGAGGGTCTCACAGAAGTGCTGATGTTCAAACTTGAGTTCTGTTGTTAGGTCAGTTCACCAGCGTGTTTTGAGCTGCAGCTGGTTGTTAAGGTTGGATGAGGACCTTTACCAGTTGTTTTACCACCTTGCAGCCTTTTTGGCTGCTAAACACAAATAGGCATCAGAGCAGTCACACAGTCAGGCTTCTCCATGCTCTGCTTTCTCAGGAATTCTCCCTTTGCCACATGCAGTGATTTGGGGGTTGCTGGTCTTGGGAGGGTGTGGGCATGAGATGAAAGGGAAGTCCCTCTGCTTCCTGTGCAGCACCTTGCTGTCTCCCCACAGCTATGTGAGAGGGTTCCCAAGAGAGCCTGTGTCAAGGAAAGGGTACCTACCGAGAGGGGGGGCTCCTGTAGTTGGACACCAGCTAAAGCAGAGATCTGCTAAGGTGTCCTTCAGTCTCGCTGAGATGGTGGCTCTGGATACTGAGCTGGACGGAGGACAGGATGGGGCTTAGAGATGGTGCAGCAGTAGAGACAGCAGCCTTATGGCGAGGATGGTGATTTTCCAGAAGTAGACTGACTGGTGTGGAGGGTAGCTGCACTTGAGCCATCTTTGGATGGCAGTATCTAGAGGGAGCTCCGTGGTGGAACAGACTACAGCATGAAGACCCAGTTGGGTGGATTGTAGGTGGTAGAACATTTAGATGAGAAGAGGATGCTGTGTCACCAGGTTCCATGCGAGTGTCTCTCCGAAGAGCTCCCGCTTGTGCTGCCTCTGACCTCCTGTAAGCACCGACAGAGAAAGGAGTGAAACGCACCCTTCACCCCTTGCCTTCTTGGGGACCTCACTAGCTGAACAGAGGAGTGAGGGGGAGCTGTGTGTTCCAGGGGCAGAACATCCTGTTCAGGTAGAGAAGCATCCTTGAGTAAGAGGTGAGAGTGTAATTTTAAATTTACTCATATTCAGTTTCAATGACCAAATATTCTGCACAGCAGGGCAGGAGGATTCGGTATAGCATACGTAGGACTCCTGAAAGAAGTGAAACAGTTTCAGCGGTAAAACTCACTAACATGACATTTGAATAAACTGGTGACAAATGCTAATTTTCTTGGTATCCAACAGAGATAACGTTTAGTTGTAAGATTTCTTAACAGAAAATTTAAAAGAGGAAACAAAGCCTTAAAAGAAATTCAGCTGATCCAGACTATATACTGTAAGGTGGAACTTAATTAATCAAAAGTGTCTCCAATTGTACTGTGGATCAGGTATCACACAGGGCACTTGACACACACAAATAAATAAGACAGGTCCTCACTAAGCAATAAGCACATAATTATGGGACAGTCTGATAGTGAAGTACCAGAGGAATGAGCAAGGGGGTTACTTCTGATTTAATTGCTGGTATAACTTAGTGTAAAATTCCGCTGTGGGTATGGTTTTCTGCACACCCTTTGTCTTGGTTACTCTTCTCTCATTGCTGAAACAGAATATGTAACACCCAAAATTAAGGAAGGAAAGGTTTATTTAGCTCATAGTCTGTAGGTTTCGTTCTATAATCTGCTGGGTCCAAGGCAGGGTGGCAGAGCACAGGAGTAACACTTCTAGGTGGTACAAGACAGCAGAAGCAGCAAGAGCAAAACAGCAGGGGTGGGGGAGGAGCCTCTTTTCCCTCATTATATTTTATGTAGCCTACCTACCCTGAGGGGCGTTGTCCTCTACACCCCCACCATCTCTTTGGCCCTCCTCTTGCACAGGCTCAGGATGAAGACAAAGTAAGGACCCTGACTCCCTCCCAAGTTACGGAGTTAACTTTGAACTTCTGAAACTGACACAATGAACGACATCCCACAGCTGTAAGGGCATGTCCTTTCCACCCCAGGATGGAGAACTGCTGAGTCAATTAGTTAAGTTTCTAGACTCCTCAAGTTGACACAATGTACCAACAATAACACCCCTTTAAACTATAATTTACAACCATTCCACCTCCATCTGCTGAGTTCTACACTCTGTACTGGGTTCTGTTCTTTCTGCTTTCTCTTCTCCTTATTTTGAGGAAATTACTCACCCTTTAAGGCCAATAGCATGACATTGTCATGTTAATTTCACACTTTCTCTATATCTGTATAATATTTCGTTCATATCACTAATTCTTACCTTTACCATATTCTACTATGGCTAGTGTTTCCTCTAAAGCATGCATGTGAACTCCTTGAGTTGTGTTAACAATGATAAAGCATACATTTTGATTGCTAAAGAACGGTTTATCATAGTTTCCTAGTCTACATGCTCTGGCTTCACAGAATAAAAGTCACAAATGACGTTGTAGATCTCCTTACCCAGTTTTGGAATTCTCACAATGAAAGCATTGGTCAAGCCGAACGATTTAGCTCTACCTACCTCCTCGAGGCCCTTCGTGGACACCAGGGAGCAGGGAAGCTAAGAGCAGAGATGCTGAAGTCTGAAACCAAGAGACAGACCTTGCCTTTGACTCTCACCTCCTTGAACACTACTCATTTCCTCATGGGAATACTAATGGGGCAAAGCCTATTTCAGAAGATTTTTGTGAGAATTCAAGGGTCATAGCATAGCACGAGGTCAGCAAATGCTGATCGTTTTAATGACTTCTATGATTACTTAATTCCTTCTTTTCTTTCATGCTCTGAGATACACTGATTTCCAATTAGAGAGGAGAGAACTAGGGTGTTTGCTGTGCTGTGATTTGCAAACGTGAGCTCCTGCCTTTTTCAAACCCTCTCAGTGCCATGGGAATAGAAGGAAGATGGAAACTTTTACAAGATTTAAGTCCCTTATCAAAATAATAGAAAGTTCCTTCCATAACTGAGTGCCAAGTACTCGCAGCATCCTATTATGAAAAAAACAAGTTTCATTTCAACTTTAGACTAAATTTGGGATTGGGCTAATTTGTCTCTCATTTGGTCTCTTTTATAAGACCTGTAAAGTACACTACACTGAGATTATTCCTCTCTGCTGCCTATGAGAAGATAACCCTCCAAGAAGCCGAGTGATTTGCCTACAGGAATGCAAAAAGCAAGGGGCAGAGCAGGGATACAATCCAGACTTTATAAGTCAAGAATCTAGTTCTTTTTTTTTTTCTATAACTTGCCGTTATTACATAAATCAATTGCCATCATCTTTTATTTTGGAGAGAAAGCACCTATGTAAATCCAGGGCATCTACATAGGAAATTCTAGCTCTTTCTCATTCTTCAGCAGAGCAACACTTAACCTTGGGAGTTAGTTTGCTTCCATATGAAACGCTTTCTCACTCCTCCAGCCTTTTGTGAACTTTAGAAAATGTCAGGTGTGTCTAGAAAATCTTTGCCTTATTTGAGATGATTCTGAATTCAGTTAATTGCTTCATTATATAGCATAACCTTAGGTTAATGTATCCACAAAAAAGAGGAGCAGGGGCCTCTCAGCTGGAAGCAGCTCCAAGGAAGCTTGCACTGCATGATGTGAGCAGAGGCCTGGGTTTGCCACAGTGTAGGAGGGAGAATGAAGTCACACAGAAAGTCAAAAAGTGGCTTCTCAAGCAGCCAAAAACAGACCTCTTGATCAGCCCCCTCACATCTTTTAAAATTAAACGTTCAGCATAACTTGAAACATTAGTAGATTAACATGTCAATACATTTTCCACCTCACTGCACAAAAGTAAGCTCCCAGAATAAAATGTACTGTTTAGGCATTTTTTTAACAGATATAAAAATTATAGGTGAAAGCAGAACATGGCATAACTCTAAAAAGATCTTTCTATTTTGGAATCGAGGTTTTAGTTATTCATGAGAACCAGACCTGAGCTCTAACAAATTCCTTGAAGCCAGTGTTACAGGCTGAATCTGAGTCCCTCAAAATTCGCACCTTAAAGTCCTAAGCCGTGGAAACCTAGACTGTGATGGTTTCGGGACAAAGGGCAGTTTAGTAGTGGTCACTATCATGAACTGAATCAGTGCTATCTATTGGCTCAATGGAATATTTTTCTTTTCATGCAACTTGTACAAGAAATCTATCCAATGACAGTTGATTTTGTCTCCTTCTGAGGACTTAGCAGGATTGAGATATTGTGTATTGTTGTTAAACAAATTCATCACTAGCATTGCAATAGCCTTATTTGGGTGGTGTTTTCTACAAAATTTTGCACTGTTTCACATGTTTTGTACATCTACCTTATCTCATTTGAAATGAAGGATTCTGACACTGCTTTCTGCTCCTCCTCTGCAGATGAGAGCGCCATAACCTCTTGCATTTGGGAGATGACCATGCACAATCTCATGTGAGAGAGATACAGGGAGAAAGGAAGAGGGGGAGAGGGAAAGAGGGAGATCATTGAATCAGTTGTAATCATGTGACGTCTGGCATCATATACTACTGGTTTTGCAAAACATCACTCATTTACCAAGTTAAAATTTATTAGAAATGTTTGCTTACTATACAAAACACTTGCAGAACAATTTACTTGAAATCCCAGGTTTTCCTGCATCTATAAGCATCACTGTTCTCTGCCTACAAAATCCCAATGGGTTCTTCTCTTCCAGCTGTTGCCACCAAAAGGGTCCCAGACCACCATATACCCCAAGGTAGAAGAAATTACTTCATAACCATGGGCCTAGAGTGAAGGAAAGATGCCTTGAGAATTGATTCCAAGGGGAGGATATGGTAATAAGATGAGAGGTTGCAGTCACTATGAGAGAAGAAAAGTCTCTATTTCCCTTTTGGTGCCTACTTTTCTATCTTAGTTATTTTCTTATTACTGAGGCACAAGAATGACACCCACCATGTAAGTGAGGAGAGGTTCGTTTTGGCTCACAGCCTGCAGAGGTTTCAGTCTGTAATCCAGTGGCTCCAAGGCGGGGCAGCACGGAGAAAGGCAGGATGGAGGAGAAAGAGCTCGTGGTGAGGCTGCAGGGAGCAGAGAAAGGGGCTGGGGGACAAAGGGGGCAAAGGGACCTTTCCAGGTCGGATCCACAGTTACTCACCTCCTCCAACCATGCATTTCCTCCCAAATCACACTTAACTATTGCATTAGTGCTTAAAAGAGCTTGTGGGGCTGGGGCATGTCTCCTCAAAAGACTCTCATGCTCTGAATCAGATTTAATGCAGGACACAGAAATTTACAGGATTGACCTACAGTGGCTGCCCAGAGTCAAATGTAGAAGAGTGAAAAAGACCTGTCTGCGTGCTAGGGATCTGAGGGATCCAGCACTTGACCCGGAGCCCATGACAATATCCTACAGGAGTCCACATCAGGAGGCTGAAGGATCCAGGATAAAAGACGGAGGAGTCTGCACCGGGGGTCAAAGGATCAGCAATGGAAGATAGAGAGGCTGCCGTGGTAGGCCACAAGTCCGGTGCTGGCAGCTGAACAACTTGTGCCCAAAGCCAGGAGATTGTGTCCAAGGTGAAGAAGACCAGAGCTCCTCTGGAAAGAACAGCCCAAGTGTCCCTGATGAAAATCAGCTGCGAGGAAGCTCTTGCAAGGATAATCAGTGGAAATCCTTCTCTCCCATTCTTGTTTTTCTACTGTTCTGACAATAATCCTTCTAAAACCGGGTCTTCCATGTCCAGAACCATGTGGTCTCAGTTCATCTGGCTGCTCCCACTCAAGTTGACAATTAAGCAGCTAATGACCGGCAGCTATAGACTCATCATGGGACTAATCCACTGCTCAGTATCACACCCCATGTCCCAGTCACCTCCCAAAAGCCCCAGCTATGAGCACACGAGGCTTTTGGAGGACATCTAGATAAAACCCTAACACTTCCTTACCTCCTTACTCCTTGACTTGATATGTTTACTGAGGGCCACTAGATTTGCAAATGATAAGGCTAGTGTGATCACAAAGCATGGAAAAGTGATGTGACTTGGAAGGATGTGAATAGGAATGGTAGATACACGAAAAACCCAGGGCAAAATTAGCCCCACCTCAGAGAAATAATGGACCAATTTCCATTGATGTAGGTCTTTTATATACATTGAATTCTCATCAGTACTGCTGAGTGGATACCATCCCCACTTCATGTCACAACATTTTCGGCTGTTGTTTGCAAAAACGAAACACAAAGGAAGGCTGTTCTACAGACTCATACACTATTAGGGCCCTCGTGGATGTTAGAACACTAGGCACGTCCGTTCTTTTGCTGCTTAGCTCCGCGAGGCTCAGAGACTTGCCTGCAGTTAGTGTTGGTTGAACTTGGATCAGAATTATTTTTTCAGTTCCCTGGTCAATTTATTTTTCACTGTCTATATTGCTTAACCCATGACAGCATTGCCTCTTCAATTCCTGTTATAAGACATGCTCAGGCATATACCTGAGTAGTACTGGTTCTTCTACACATGCAAAAATATATACTGACTTTTCTTTACAGAGGTTCATAATTTTTATTAAGGTGAACACCCTACCACAGCAGAACAGACACTGGGAGAGGAGCCTGCGATCATCTGCTATCACCAGTCAAGGGGAAAATAGATGGTTTAAGAGAGCAAGAATCCGAGAGTAGGGTTTCTTCATCACGCCAGCCATTACCTTGATTTGAAAGGCTCTCTGAGACCTGTCTTGCTCGCTTTTACTCTCCCATCCCCATTTACTTTGTCCTGCCTCAGCTCTGACCCAGACCCTGTCGCTTCACCCAATCCCATTTCCTCCCCTGCTTTGTGAGCAAATTTCAAATCCATTCTCCTTTCTGAGCACTTCATACCTACTCACCGTTGATCATTTTGCACTGTGTGTTTACATTTTCCAAAGTGCACTCTGTGGAGGGACAGGGCAGAGACATGGCTGAGACTCAGTATCTTTTGGCCTAAAGGTCAGTGTTTACAACCTCTCTCTCACAGAGCTGTTGGTGTGGATTTTAAGAAAGGCCTTAAAAAGTATAGCAAAAAGACCTGTCCAATTGGTTTACCTCAAATTCACAACTGTAGTCAGATTATTTAGTTGTCCTTAAAGAACCTAGTATTTCATAGAGTTCTATATAAATAGCATTTTATATGAATGTTTCAATAAATTTATTGTTTAATAAGCAAAATAATTATATTTCTTATTTTAATAGAATTATTTATTGTTATGGTATCCCAATTAGTTAATGACATACTGTTTTAGCCATTTGTCTTTAGACCAGATTACATCTTAATTAACTACATTCTAAGCACCACATACCTTGTAAGCAATTGGTTAATCCAGGTAAGCACTTAGCACATAGTTTGACACAGTAGCTGCTCAATGCATGTGAGGT
This sequence comes from Dinomys branickii, assembly GCA_004027595.1. Lineage (NCBI taxonomy): Eukaryota > Metazoa > Chordata > Mammalia > Rodentia > Dinomyidae > Dinomys > Dinomys branickii. The sequence goes on from PVLD010002861.1 coordinate 92,480, forward strand.
ATTGTTAGTAATAAGATGCAGTTTTCTGTTACCCCACGATCAATTTACTCGTATCCTAATAGGTATAAAAATATGTATATGTGGCACTATAGTGTGTACTGTGTACTCAGGCTATAATGCTAGTCTGTGTCCACAAAGATTCTTAGCACTGAGCTTCCAATTTAGAATCTAGTCCAGATCAGCAATGAATCTTTCTCATAAAAATAGTATCTATGTAAGAGTTGATTTCAAATGCCATTCCTACTACAAACCCGACCATGTTCTCTGTATATTATAATTTTTTCATTTTTAAAATGAGCAACAGTGACCCAAATTTTAGGTGATTAAAAACACATAAGAAAGTAGAATATTAAAAAGTGTGATTTTAAAATTCTTGTCTATTATCAGCATGAAGTGATTTTGTAATTTTGTTTGCAAAAATAATTCTGATTTTTTAAACCAAATTCTCAGTATAAGGTGTTAAAGATGTCTCTCCCCACAATTATCTTGAATTTAAATATAAGATTTTAGAGAGTAACTGGACAGAAGATAAATGAGCGCTTTATATAGAGTAGAAATTTCATTTTTGAGGCATAGACCACTCGCACATTATCCATTATAGCCTTAGAGGCTAGGCTCTGTGCTTGGTGAAAGAATTTAATTTAGATTTATTCAATAGGGATTTTTCTAAATACCACATAACTTCCAGATATTGGGAAGTTGCTGAATTTTGGGCATTTGCCAAATTTTGAAGAATAATTATTACTTCCATCAAGTATGCTTATAAGAAATACTTATAAAAGCATGGCCTAGAACCTTCATGCTTTTCTCTCTACTAAAATTCAACAAAAACTAGTCATAGCTTACAAATTCTTTCTAATGGTGAGCACAGGACTTCCAGACAGAGGTATATTGGTGAACATTAACTCCTTTTGTCTTTTTGGCTTTCTTTCCATGGCTCCCCTCAGTAAGCCAGGAAAAGCAGACAGACAGACAGACAGACAGACAGACACACACACACACACACACACACACCCGGTAATTCTGGGTTCCTGTGTCAGAGTATTTGCTTCAAAAATCTAAATAGGTAGTAGCAAAAATGGCATTTTGATGATTTATTTTGATCTCACAGGAAAGGTACTTTTTGATTGCTGTTGGTAAACTTTCAGATCTCTCCACTGCCACAGTGTTCACCACAGGAAAATGAAACACTGTTATGTGTCCGCTTTCTTGGTGGCTCATTCATCTTTACATCACATTCCCTAGAGAGTGTCAGCACACGGGCTGCTGAACAAATGCCCTGCACTCTCCGCACGTAGTCCTGTGCCTTCGTAAGGCCTGGGCCGCTGTGATAGCAAACCCCTGAATCTTAGGTGTGCAACTTCAGGGTAGAAGAAAACCTGATTTAGAGTTCAGGGAACTGAAATTTGAATCCCACTGAGTGATTTCTGGTTTATCTCATGCCAGTGGCTTCATCTGCTTCTCATTCTCTCCACCTACTAGGATAAGCCAAGGACCTTTTCACTAAAATAGCTCAAGAAAATATTTCACAGTTGCTACCTTCTGTGATAATTTACTCTTTGTGGTGATAAGGGAATGCTATTTCTTTTTATTAACTCAGCTTTGGTCAATGGGCACGATGTAGAGCTCTTTGGGTGTTCTAAAGCAACCCACAGCCTGTGGGCAGAGCCTCAGATGTAACTATGAATTGATAATTAAGTTTCCACCACACTTTGGACCTCATTCCTTTCCCTCATGGCTGCTGTTATTTTACATTGTGGTCTTTTTTATGTCTTATATGATCTACTTTCATTAATGCTCTTCATGAGCGAATCAGATTACTAGGGCTGTGTGTTGGTTTGAAGGTTATTTTTGCGAGGGCAACAATATAATACAGGACACATATTTTATATGATCATTTATAATAGTCATCCAAAGAATAATGTACAAAAGAGTGCAGGAAATCTGTCCACACACTGGGGACAAGGAATCCAGCTGAGGGTCTGGATCCCACAACAGTGTCCTACATGAGTCCAGCTGAGGACCTAGAGCTCATAACAATGCCTCCCACGAATCCAACTGGAGGCCCAGAGCCCACGACAATGTCTCGTGCAGGCCTGTTTCACGGATCTGTGCTAGAAAGGCCCCAAAGTCAGTGGAGGAATCTAGGAAGTCTGCACCAGCAGGACGAAGGATCTGTGCCAGCAGGCTGAGAGCTCTACACTGGAGCCAGGAAGCGATGCTCAAAGTAAGGACCACAGCTCCCCGTGAAAAGTACCACAGCCATCCTCAGGAACAGTGAGGTCCCGAGCTCCTCTAATGATCAGGACATCTGAATTCCCATCAGAGAAGGCGATGCAGCAAGCTTCTCCTGGAGACCAGCAGTGCACCATCTTCGCCTCCAGAGCCGTGCTCAAAGTGAGGACCAGAGTTTCCCCAAAGTGAACCAAAGCCACTCTCAGTGCCATCGAGGTCCTGCGCTCCTTGGAGGATGAAAACAGCCAAGTTCATCAGGAAAGCCGGCGTGAAGAACAACCAACAGCTCGCACCAGCTCCGACAGCCTTTCTCTGCTCCCAATAGCCTCAGCTTCTCCAGTTCGGCCTCTTATGCTGCTGGCAACTGTTCTTGGGTGGGCCTCCCACATCCAGCACCACACTTACTCAGTTCAGCTGTGGGTTATGAGTTGACTACCAGTTATCAATCCACTACAGCCTGGTTTGAAAAATTAGTTTATTCTTTTTATTTGAATCTCATGTGGGGTTTTTGGTTTAATTAGCTATGAATAGTCATTGGGAAGGTTTTTATATTGTCTAAGTGCATGTTGTAGCCCAAGGAGTGGTGGCTTGGAAATTAGAGATTCAGAACTGAGCTGTGACGCTAAATAACCAGTGTAAACTGCTCCGTCTCACTAGGCTTCCGTTTTTCTAACTTACAAAGTGCATGGGAAAGAATATTTTCTAGTTATGATTTTATTACTTTACTACCATAGAGACACTTTGTAAAGCATTAAACAAATTAAGTAATTAATGAAATATTACTGTATTTAGTTCTCTAATGCATGTCAAACACAGAAAAGGGGCTGCTTTGTTACTATGAGTACGAGGCACATAGTACTGTCATACCATGCTAATGCTTATCGTAAAACAGATGTGAGTTTGGTGTTTATATCACAAGCCGCTTTGTCATTAACTAAATCAACACTGATCTTTATAAACTAGGTAATTCTTCCAGGTTTCAGGGTCCCATCAAGAAGAACTGACATCAACCCAGAGTAACATGTACCACACATAAATTACATCTTATACTGGAAAGGGTCAGATAAAACAGAACAAAACCCTTTCTTTCCCTTTGACATTGATTGTCAGTGGGCAGTGACTTTGGACAAGCCAATAGGAAGACCTTTATGAATCTCAGGAATAAGACTTCAGGAATATAAAAGTTCTGGAGTAATTGTCTTCAGTAATTTCCTTTGCTTCTTAGAGTGCTAATAGGTTGAATTTTTTCTTTTAGAACTTTGCTTATGCAAAATCTCTGGAGTTTAAATAAAACACTATTAAAAACAAATAGAAATTATTTCACGAGGATGTTTTTTGGTTTGTTTCTTTTACAGTAAATGGATTTCATTTCTTTTTACATGCATATGAAGTAATATTTATGTCATTCTGCAAATAATCTCCATCCCTTTTGGCAGGATTTCCTATTCTAAATATATTAACATGACCAAATGTACTGGTTAATTTTATCAATGTAACAATTGTTTTTGAAATTTTGGGGGACCTAATTTTATATGTATATGTTCTTTGTTATTCACAAATATTTTGAAAAAGTGTGAAAACTTTAGTGATTTTGAAGTACAAAGACTGTCAGTAACTAGTCCATTCAAGGAAAATCTATATTTAGAATAGACATGGTTTGTATGAATATACCTTTTAATATAAAATACACTTTTAGTATGAAAAATATACTTTCACATACTTAATATACTTTTAATGTGAAAAATACCAGAAAAGCCAACTAAAATTTGTTTAAATATAAAAAGAAATCTGGAGGTAGGAAAACTGTATACATGGTTTATTTAGAAGCTCAGTAGTATTCACCTAGGTTTTGCTTTTGCTACCGTTAGTAGATTGACTTCTGACCTCAAGGTCAAAAAGTGGTTGCAGCAAATCCATATGTCACCCAACAATATCCAAAACACACTCCAAATCTGGTTGGCCTTTTGCCTATCCCACTGGCCTGAATTATAACACATTCACATTTCTACATCAGTCAGCAGCAAGGAGAAACTTTGACTATGACTGTCACCATTTAATCAGGATTCACATAGTAGTGCTCAGAAAGGGTCAACCTCCTCCAAGAAGCATGAATCATACTCCCACCCACAAAATCTTGACAAAAGAAAGGTTCTATTAGAATTAAAGAAAGGAGATGATGGCAGCTGGAATCCAAGGTCATCTGCCACACTCATCAAATAGGAATATTTGTTTCAGTTATTTATGTATCGAATGTTACCAGAGAACTACTTTTTAGACCTTCTGTATTCATTTTGCTTAAAATAGTTGGGTATATGTATAAATAAAAAATCATTCTTAAAATGATTTAATTTTCTGATTTACATGATATTGTTGGAATTTTTCTTCCTTTTGTGTTTGTGTTCAGATGAAAGTTATTTGAGGAACATGTACTTTTGATGTTGGCAATTTAAGCTTTGAGTTGTATGACACTGAGACAAGGGATCAAGTGGGTTTCATTATTTCACAGAAACTAGAATTATTGGGGTGAACACATGTCACTTAGGTAGGTTGTGATGTGAGCACATAAAAATGGAAAGAGAAATGGATGTCATTCTCTGTTGGCCACCCGATGACCTTAAAAGGCAGTAGTTAGAATCTCATTCAGGGGCTTTGAAATTGTGATTCAAGAAATGATATGTTTGAGGAGGTACTTCCAGGGTTCTGCTAAAACTATATTTGAACTTACTTTAAGTGTATTTGAAAAATCTATTAAAGCTGTACTCAATGTCACACACTAATGTGTAATATACACAATTTTAACACATCAGAGCTCATCAACTTGTATTGCCAGTTAACTTATTTTGGGGGGACAAACCTTTGACCAGCTCATGCCAGACCTAACTGCATGACTCATTCTCTTACAAGCTCCAATTAATCACTACACTGGATCTTACACTAGTCTCACTCTTGTTAACTTGGGCTTGCACATGTTCATGTATGTAAACTGGTACAATTGCTACTGCAGTGTATGTGTGAATACCAGGCAGGGTTCAGGAATGTTGTGGCATAGCGTAAGACATTATACACCATGCAGTTAATGCAATGTAGATGGCTACATATTTAAGGCACTTTCCCTTTAGATGAATGATGACAAAGTAATCTGTTGGTGCCACCATAGCAAATTATCACAGATTACTTGCTTAAATAACTAAAAGTTCTTTTTCATTCTTCTGGAGACCATCAGATCGAGATGTAGAAATCAGCCTGGCCTGTTCAGGTTCTGCTGAGGGCTCTCTTTCTGTCTTGGTGTATGTGCTGCTGAAGTGATCACTCTTTTCCTGTCTCTGGTATGGATTCCTATACCAAGCTCTTGTCCTTTTGTGACAAATTCACCCTCACGATCCCTTCTAGCCCTCATTACTTCACAGAGCCCCCTCTCTAAATATGATCGCATGGGAGGTCAGGGCTTCAACCTATGAATTCAGGAGCACACAAATATTCACAACAGGGGCGGTGGTGGAGCATTTCAACAGATGATAGATGCTATGATGATTCAATTTTTACACACAGAAAAGTTTCTTTTAGGCTTCTCTCAGCCTCCCAAATTAGCATAACTGAAAAGGTTTTTGATTACAAAGCAAGCTTAAAAAAAGATCACCATTTACCATTACCTACTTGAATGTGTTAGCACTTTTCTAGTTCTGTATGACTTGGATATAATACAGAAGTAAACTGTAGGAATAGATTCAATGAAGACTGTAGTTATTTAAAATATTTGTGTAAATATGGAATCTATTCTTATTTACTTTATAGTTATATATATGAACAACACATTTATGTTATTTAACCCACTTTTATCTTTTTATTTACTGACCTCCATTTATAATTTCCTTTGGATAAACAGTTTGATATTGTACAATCATCCAGAGATTAGGCTATGGCATGTGACTTTTTTCAGTTATTGCTTTGGGTTATTTTATTACTTAATCACAACATTCACGATTGTTTTGGTTTTAAGATTCTCAGAGCATTTCTCATGATAAATCTAGATAATTTCTACCTTGCAGGAAATTACACAATGATAAACACCAATATATTAGGTGGTCTAGGTAATACTATGGAATCCATAAACTCAGATGCTTGCAGATATGACAGCCAAGACAAAGAGACACAAACATCTTCTATGCTGGATGCTCAAGTATGTAGAGGAGACTGTGCTCATTCCTGGTGGGCTGGACTCTTTGGAGACATCCCTGCTGTTAACCCCAGGACCTTATGTCTCACTCTTCTGCTTGTGTGGCATTTGGTAGTGAAATTGTCCCACCAAAAATGTCCCACTAACCCATGTTTTTCTAGAACCATGCTCAACACAACCTATTAGTGTACAGATCTATGGATTCTATCAATACATGAAACCCACACTCCCCAAAAGGAAGCGGTCTGATTTTTCCTACTTTTTGTAGAGATCTGCAACACACCTACTTGGAAAGTAATTTTGAAGTCAATTAGGCTATTATCAGTCTGTGGAAACTTGAGTTTAAGCTTGAGCATTTCAAACAGATACTTAAATCGAGGAACAAGTGGGAAAATATAACCTTCCTTTTCATTCAGTGGATTGATTTCTTACAATATGAATGACTAAGAAGAAGAGCAAATGTGGTTTTTTTTTCCTGAAAGATAATGAATTGGTAATATTTCAGGGGACAATCAGGAATGGTTTCAAAAATTGTACTATTTCCCTCTTGTTTTCTCTTAGCGGATATATGATTAGTATAACTTACTAATTACTATATAATTTACACAACATATAACTAATATATGTTTACTGTCTGTATTATATTATACATATACAGTTATTTTTTAAATGCTCTGTCCAAAGGGTAATGTTTCTTTTGACACATGAAAACAATCCCTGCAATCTCATACCTTAGGAAAACCAGAAAGAAATTCTATGGGACAAAGCACTTGAAAGCACTTGGTGGAGAGAGCACTACCCTCAGGCTCAGATTTGTACATGAGTTATTTCTTGAAAAGAGTACTTATTGCCAAGCAGGTGCCCATCAATGAGAGGACAATTGGGCGTCGGTGTCATAAATGCCATTTCCGATGGGCTTGTTCATATGGTGTTGAATTGCGGTAGCGCCTCAAGTAGACATCAAGAGGGGAGTGATAGCAACATAGATCATGAAAGGAAACAAAAGTGACTACAGGAAACCATTTGCAGAAAGTATGCAGATTTCCACAGACCACTTTATACAAACGATAAAAACAGGCTATGGACATGAAATCGTTGGGAGAGTGTAAACGAGGGTGAGTCTATGAAAATCTCTTCCTCCTGGTTTATAACCTTTACACCTGCATTTTAAAGAGATCTCAATACATTATTTTGATACCATATTGATACTAATTATTGATGCTTGTGAATCAAATTAGTGATTGGAAATGTCAGGAGAAAAAATCAAGAAGTAAAAGGCAAAGAAACTATGACCTTGACACTTTCATTCAAAGCACCAGTGGCATTTTCACTTCCATCACGGAGGACAGATCAAGCCGCTGGCCAGATTTCTCTTTCTCTGCACTAAGTGCATCTTGAGAGACTGCTTTCTGTTTTTTTTTTTTTTTTTTCTAGTAGACTCCGGGGCTTTAGGAAGACCCTTTTGTAAAATCCTTGAAAACAAATCAAGGGAGAGATCAAACCTGGTCATAGTTATGAGTACTTGTGAGACATCCAGACTGATAACATTAGGAACTGTTTGCTTATTCTGGAGAGGTTTGATTTTTTTCTTTCTTTTTGAGGAGTAAAACAGCTGTTGAAGATGGAGGTACTCTGAGCGTGACTCAGGCACCTTATTGCATGAAGACAACAACCAAACCAGATCCTATTCTTACCACAGTGCTACATTTGCTGAGAAAGATGCAACATATACCTGATATTTACAAGATGTGGAGTGAGTTTTGTGTTTCATGATTTTAGGAAAAAGTTACTCAAAAGATTCTAACTGTGGTCTAGATAAACATGAAGACTTTTGCCAAGATATATATATATATATATATATATATATATGTATGTATATGGCACTTTTCCATGTTATTGGAGCAGTATTTTATGTGTTGGCCTATTCTTTGATAACCACTTAACTTTAATAATATTTTTATAATTTCTATAAGCCATCAACGTTCCCTTCAAGCATGCATATTTGAGAAAATGAAACAGGGAACAGAACAAACTGGCACATAGTAAGTATGAATACATTTTGATTTTTTTCTTAGGCTTAAATAAATCATACATATCCACATATTTTAACTAAGTCATTGCTCCAAATATGGAATTTTGTCATTTTTAAAGCCTTTTTCCCTCCAAAGCAGCCTTATTTGTGCCCTCTAGTGGTAGATGTGTAAAGTTATGCAGTAAAGTAGAAAAGGCTGATTTTTTCTTTTGATAACATAATGATTCAGCATTTGAATACCTAAATAATAATGCCAGCCCATATGTATGCTTACTGAAAAATTTTACATAATTGAGATTAATATATTTTCAAACACATCAAAATTATGTATTAAAAAAATTAAGCCCACCATTTAGGCAGCTACATAAAAGTTCTTAGATAGCAAAATTGTATTTTCTCATGATTCATATGGTCCATTTGTCCAGTAAAATGTCTTCACACACTGAGGAAAAGTAACCACATTTTTCATTTTCCATAAAATTCATTTTCCTTCTTAGAATCTGTTTTATGAAAACCCTTCTAAATTGCTGCGTTAGTCTATAAGCTGTTTCTTATTCTGTATTGACAAATGTCATTACAGAGCTGTGTGAAATCGGAGCCTGTCTTGTTTAACCTAGCAGGAATTGGCCCTGGTAAAAAATCTCCTAACAGACATATGCCCTGTTCTCGGGGCGCTGTTAGACATCCACTGAGCTGGTGTCCGTTTCTAGTTACTTTTCCTCCTAAAACACCTCTTGCCTTCATTGGAAACATCTATTCTCTTATGTGACCATGACTGATTGGGCCAGAAATGGACTCCTTATTCAAGCCAAGCAAGCCACAGTTGCTCCTGGGATCTTTGAAACTGAGTCTGAGAAAGAGAATAAATCTATTTCTAGTAGAGGAAGCCTATATATTTATGGAACTGATGGTAGACATGTTTACTACTAGATTTTAGCTCCTGAAAATTGCGACCTCTTTCACTTGAGGAGTCCTAGACCAGTGTGTGCCATTTTTACTCCTGTTTGGACATCCTGTGAGTCTTTCCTTAAATACTTTGTCTTCCCACTTTCTTATTCACTTTTAGCAAAACTAGGTGAGACTGAACTACAAGCACACTAGGGCTCAGTCATAGCAGTGTGCTATCTCAGGTAATTTTTCAGCCTTTTGTCTATTAAGTTGTGAGTTAGTAAGCTTTGCATTCTCCTGAAGCAAGTTTTGAAATAAAATGGGATGAGGGGAAGTATAAACATCTCTGGGTGAATTAAACACACATTTCTTTTTCTTTGATCATCTAACATATCTTTTGCATAGAAAAACTTTAATCCATTTTGGTGCAATATAATAGCAAAACTACTTAGGATTTATTATGTATGATGTGCCATTTACTGTGGGCCATTTTATTTATATTAAGTTTCAATTTTTGTAGCTCTCGAAGGTCTCCCGTTATGACCTGCGTTGTGGATGAGCAAAGTTGGAGAGTGTGATACAGACCACACAGCTAATAAGAAACCGTGCTGCCCGCAAATGTTTATACTTGGTCACCACTTCTCAAGAAGGCATTGGGCCCGCATAAGTGATCACTTTGGGGGGGGGGCTCCAGGAGTTTGATCTAAAGCTGACACTGTCAACTTGATGCTGCCTTAACACTTGTGCATCAGGAAATTTGTTTGCAATTTTTACTCTTCTCTGTTTAATTTTGACTACAACCGTCTTTTGCTTTCTGCCCCCTTAGCAGTAATCAAGCCCTCATCCCTGAGTATGACCTGGAGACATATGGGATGATGAAAGGGGTTAAATTTCCTGGATTAATCATCAGTTTTCACCTGCTAATCATGTTGCTCAGCATTTTACACATTTTACCACGGATCGTCACACCAGCCCTACTTGGTGTGTGATGTTTTCCATTTTGTAGATGAGGACACTAAGACCCAGGGGAGTTTTCAAACTCCTCTCAGCCACAGTGCAGAGCAGTCATGATTCACACTCAGGTCTGTTGACCCAGGGACTCTCTAGACAGTACCACGGCCTTGTTTCCACGACAGTATCTTCCACTGCCTTCAAAAATGGCCATAGGAACCTTTGAGAGCACTGCATACGTGGACCACTTAGTGTGGATGTGAGGAGAGTTCTACATAGTGAGCAATGAGAGCTGTGACTTTGGTTTCACGGTGCGTGGTGATCAACAGACTGCTCAGGAAAACTGTAGATTTTAAATTTGATCACAGAGCCCAGAACAAATGCATAGCAAGAAGTGAAACACTAAAAAGAAGCTTCACTGTGGAAAACAGTACCAATTACACTCATTTTCATAAGCTACTAGCCATTTATTGACAACTTTCATGTTACACAATAATAAATATATAATGGCACAAACCCTCCTTAAATTTATTACTAAAAATCAACACACCTGGAAGAATGCTTGACTACTTCTTTTCAGGAGAAAAAGCATCCTTCTTTTCGGTCCTTCACAGTGAAATGACCAGTTGCCTCAGCTGAGCAGGCCTTAGAGAGTGTTTGGCACTCACCCAGCTCTGCACTGCTGCTGCTCTGCTGAGCTTGGACAGCAAGCATCCAGCTGTGTGGTGTGCTTCCACATAAATATGTAGGCTCCTTCCCTTAATCCTTACATCACAACTAATAATGAGAATGTAAGGAAGTACCTGGTGATGATGGGGACACAGGATAACAGAAAAGGTATCTTCCTGAGGTTTCCGATCACTGGGACGTGATACCTTATCGAAATCTGGCTTAACTAACCTAAGTTATTGTAGGCTGACCAGGCCTGCAATCTCCCAAGCGAGTGGACAGAGAAGGCTTAAATAAATGAGACAATGAAAATGATTTTAGGGCCCTAGGAGGGACTAACTCATATAGCTTCAAATTTTTCTGAGTTTAGCCAAAGACTTCTCTGGGTGGCCCATATTTGTTTGGTTTTCAAACAAAGGAAGAGGAGACTCAAGAAAATGTGGGAATCTCGCAGGACACTGGGAGAATTTTCCCAAGTAGTAAATTATGTCAATCAAGAAAACTACCTTATCTTTAGGTTGGTGTTTATTATAGGAGGGTGGAGCCTGCAGCTGCAGTCTCCTGTGGCTAACTGGTTGGAGCCAGATGCCCTCAGCTGCAGTCTTGTCAGAAAGTTGCCTGATCCTCAGACAACTCACAAGTAAACACAGAAAGCCAATTGCTTAATATTAAGTCCTGCTCAGAGCCACCTTGTAGTGGTCCCCAACAATACCTGACACAGACAGGTGTAACTCAGCTCATGGTTTGGAGAGTTCAGTCCATGGTTGGATGACTGCAAGGCAGGAACATCATTGTGGAAAGGTGCGGCAGAGCAGAACAGTGCCAGCTGAAAAGCAGAGCAAGGCCTATATACAGTAACCCAGTCAGCCTCTTTGATCCACCTGGAGACATTCAGAAGTGCTGCACAAATCCCAGAGCAGATCTCAAAGCCAATCCAATTGATACTCCGTCCTAATTGTCACAAAAGATAACACACATATTTTTGTCTGATCAGGCTTCTTATCTCATCTGAGAATTTGCCTCTATGGCAAAGGACAGCCAAAGTCAAGCTGAAGTTGCAAACTGAGGACAAATGCTCTTCTCCCCTGTTGCTACAGCCTAAGGCCCACCTCTTGGATTATTATCCAGACTCAGCCTTTTTCTGGTTGGCAACAAGGCTGTCATTCTTTTCAGACAAGACCTCACCCAAGAATGTAAAGTCTATACATTATACATTCCACATATTTGTGTTACTGGACCTAAAAGATGACTACGTATTTACTAGGTACCAATACTTTTTTGGGTTGAAATTAGGATCTATTAATAATATCACCACAATACCAAAAAAGGGGGATATATGTTTTACCCTCCAAATTTGGAGTGTTAACAGTCCAGAACAAGTTGCTTGAGTTTACCATGTTTAAGTTTATTGCTTCTGAAGACTCCCCATTTGGGGTTAAAACATATTGGAGTTAGTCTTATTAAGTACACATCAAGCATATGACCAAACCTCTTGGTTTCACATTATCAGTTGTTATGGAAAAACCCAAAGCTTAGACACAAAGGAGTACTCCCTAGTCCTGTTGCTCAAAATTTTTGTTTGTTTATCCAGAGTGTACCTCCAGAGAATAAGGTCGTAGTTAATTTTGTGGAGACAGTAAATACTATCTGACCATGAATTTTGGCTTTTGACCTTTGTCAGTTATCTCAATCTTCCTGTCAGGAAGGATAGACGTTTAAAGTGAAGTAGCTTCAATGTGAAAACATTGAGACCAAAGGAAAACAAGTGAAAATTCAAGTTTATTGAGCAATACCCAATAGACAATGAGCTAAACATATATGACTGTAGAGCATCAGAGGGAAGTACTAGTGCCACCTTAGCATTTGAAACTTGGCTTAGTTTGGAAATGACCTCACTGCTGTTTCTGAACTGTAATAGGCAGCCCAGCCTACTTTCAGATTCTTATCATTGTCACAAATTTTATGTATGTTAACTAAATAATCCAGGATTTATCCCTGCCTTGATAAAAGTGCCACGTGTGGATCACACAGTGTGCCAGGCAGGAAGGGGATGGCTTTGGAAGGCTGTTGTCCTTCTAAGTGGAACAAGCCAAATATGTAAGAGTTAGTTAAAATGAACACATATGGGGGAGGATTATTACCACTCTTTGCTAATTGGAAACAGTAAATTTTTATACTAATATTTATTGTCTGTACCTCCGGTTATTTCCTATGTCCAAGAGTGTGGACTCACTTTATGAGCATCAGTTCACTGTATGTAGAATTTATTTATTTAATTTGTGAGCTGTTTTATAGCTAGGCTGGCTGCGCATGTTGATCCTAGGAGAATTAATTCTTCCAAGAGGGCCATTGTCCTTGTTATAGTGCTTTTGCAATTAAAGCTTTTTGAATACGAGAGCTCATTTTCAAAGCAATCCGTGGGTGTGCTGGAGCGGATTTTTTTTTCCCCCTGAATTGTTGTTGTTAATTATGGGAGGCGGCATAGCTGACCTGAGCTCAAATTTGTCATAGGACTACCTGAGGTCAACCCTACCTCTGGCACCTGTGCATTTTGGACATAGGAGTTCAACTCTTCGTGCCTCAGCTTCTTAGCTTAGCTTATAAAATAGGGATAACATCAGGTAATAACAGAAGCTACTTCACAGGGTCACTGTGAGAATTACATGATCTAAAACACATGCAATGGCTAAACCAATAATGGGAATCTAGTAATATCAGCTATCAGCTTTTACACTTCAGATATGAATGGCATTTTGCTATTAAGGTACAAAATGACACAAAGTGGAACACTGAATTTAAAAATCTATCTTTGACTCAAGAGTTCTGGATTATTTAGTTTCATGTTTAGATAGATGACTACTTTCAGAGGAGTACTCTATAGTGCTATAATACCTTGAGACATGTAAAGTAAGTAAAAAGATTTAAAGCCAAACTCTTGTTTAAAATCTCCTGGAGATTGAGTTTAACTTCCTACATATGAATAAATTATGTTTACAGGCATTGTTCCAACTACTATATACTTCATTATCCAGTTGTCACCCAAAGTCCTAGTGTCTTGTTCATTTTTGTGTGCCGTCATCCTACTTGTCATAAAAACAGTCAACTGAAGGAATAGCTGAATGAAAATTCAGAATTTAACTCAGAAAAAGATTTCTTGTAATTGCTTTCCGGCAGACGTGATACCTGTCCACACAGCATGTGCACACTGCATGCTATTGAGGTTTCTCCCAAGGACAAGTGGACTTAATTTGCAGAAGTGACTTGTTACCATGTCTCAGTTGAGTCAGATGAAAGACTTCAAACAGAGAAAATGCTGTGCTCATCCACCTCATTCTTGTACATGTGGGGACAGTTTATAGATGTTTTCTTCTGTGCTTTGATAAAGAACCTTAGCCAGAGGCTACATTAAAAAAGTATGAACTTAATCTAGAAAGGACCAGGAAACATTTATATGAACTGAGATGTTTTTGTATTTCACTTAAAAGTCTTTAAACCACATTGTAAATGGGTAGCCCACTAATACTTAATTTCAAATTCTTCCATATTAGATGCCCTTTCATTCATCACTAAAGGGCATTCAAGTCCTTATATGGTTGAATTTCAACATGGTGCCCTGAACAATTAGTCCAACTTGTCACTTGGGAAGATATTTGTCAGTTTGTACTGTGAGATTTTTTTCTCTTAACTTCTACATCAACCTGTTTAAGACTATTAAATTTTGTGTATTCAGATCCGAACATAGGCCGAATAGTTCAGGTTGCGTATAACTGTCTTCACTGCTGACCCTCATGCAGTGTAGTGCCCGTTTGCCTGCGTGGGGTGGATGATCACAGCACTCTTTGCTCATGTACTGTCCTCTTTTTGTCTCAAGGAGGGCAGAAACGTGTGTACATCTTTCTCTGGAGCACAGGAAAAGCTCACAGATTTGACTAATTAATGTTGCTTGGGGATCTTCTATTCCAAGCCTCAGCTAGATGAAGGAAGCATGAGAGATGGACTAAAATCCTCAGAACGTGACTAGAAAACACAGCTCACTCTCACACTCTGTGACCTTCTTTATGATGCAGGGCACCCACTTTTGTTTGTTTGTGTTTGATGTTCCGTGTCTGTCTCAGTGTCTCATACAAAGCATATTTACATCATGGATGTTTTAGTGTCATAAGCATTGCATGCGGGAAGACAAAATGCACTGAACTTGTTTTACTTATTGTTTCTTTTTAATTTTATTGTTTCAGACACTTGCTAAATTTGTGTGGTTTTTAGAAAGAGATCAAAGAAAGTGTGTTGGCCTCTCCAGAATAGACAGTAAGAAAGCGTGAGAACAGCCCACTTCTGTGCACACAGTCCACACTTGGGGTGAGGTATTAATGACACATGGGAGATAATTTTAAACTCGGTGATGTGGTAAATAGAAGCTGAAAGCATTCTTCTAATAATCCCTAATGAAACTCTTTATTAGCTAATCCAACTCATTTAAGTCAATTTCAGTTAACTATAGATAGATAAAAGCTATTGGGACTGTTTTAATCAGATTTTCAATTCAGTGTATCATGATAAATAGATTAGAGTGAATATTTTTTACTTTGTTGGGAAATATTACTTTCTCCATTTCCATTTCTATATTTCTCTTATTTTACATATTATTCTTATTGAAGGTTTTTATGGAGTCATTCATATACACTTCTATGTGTGTACATACATACATATGCACATAGAAAAATGATGTATCAAAGCCTAAATTATAACTTGTTTCATAAGACTTTTGAGAGTCCAATTGTCTCTTGTTTCTTAAAGTGTAACTGACCTACTAAATATACCTTTTATGTGCACACCATTTTAATTCGTAGAAGCTACTCCAACCTGATCATCTTATTCTTCATTTTATGTAATAAGTATGATCAAAGAACCATTTGAAATAGTTTCCAGACCGAAATGAGCACAGACATAGAATCACAATAGTAAAGATAATTAGGTTAAAATAACATTTCTATGAAAATGTAGTCCTGTACCGGTGGGAAACTGTTGATGGAAGATACATTTGTTGAGGTGGAAAATAACGGTCAGCAATCCATCCAATTGTAACGGTAAGAGTTAGGGCGAAAGGCCTTCTGTTTTGATGGTCTTAATAGCAGATGTTTCTAAGCTCCCTGCTGCTTGTGTTTTCAGGGATAAACGCAACTGCTCAAATGGAAATGCATTCAGGTCAACAAAACACCTGAAAGTCTTTTTAACAGTTCAAAAGGATGTTCACACATCCTTTCTAGATTAAATAAAAGAGAAGAAATGTTATCTGAAGTAAAAAGTAACCCCCTTAAGAGATAGAGAGCTAATTATAACGTTTCTCTCCTCTCAGATCAAAAAAGTATCAGTGTTTCTATTGACACATAATAATTTCACATATTTATGGGATTCTGTGTGATATTTCAATGCATATATGTAATGTATCATGATCAAATCACTTAATTTAAATGAAGATACTCCTAGCATCCATATCTTCATGTGCCTGTCTGTCATTTTCTTCTTTAGTTTGGACCTCAGACTGACTTAATCATACCTTCAATTTAACAGCACAGAAATAAAATTGATCTTTGCCAAGTCTTGAATTTATATAATCTTTTTGAGACAGGGTCTCACTATGCAGTTCAGGCTGATTTGAACTCATTTTGTAGCACAGGCTGGCCTCAAACTTGCAACAATTCTCCTGCCTCAGCCTCCTGAGTGCTAGGATTACAGATGTGCACTACCATGCCTGGTCTTGAATATTCTTCTCTCTTTCTACTTATTATACATATTCTCTCACACTATACATTTTAGAAGTCCTAAAAATATACCAATGTGTAGTGCCTTGTGTGTATATGTTCTAAATGCACAAACATTATTCTAAAATTTTTGTCTTTCTTCTCTCCATGCTATACGTTTATAATTTCTACATATGTTTTACCCCTGTTTCATGGTATGTTGTAGTGTGCTTTCACTATATCCCATAATTCCCCCCTTAGTGATGGACGCTGGGTCTTCATCTCACCTTCATCTCATCTAGAAAGAAGGCCAGAGCAAGCAGTCCTGCCTAAGCCTCTTGACATATCTTGTGAGAATATCTCTGGGAACTGTACCCAAGAGTTGAGATTATCTTAAGGCAAACAAATTCTTAATTGCATAAATCCTTCCAATTTGATGCAGAATGAATATATAACCTTATATCTGCAACTGTGTGAGAGTTCATTACATCTCATTTTTTACTAACAGTTAACCTTCCTAATATCTACTATTTTGGTGGATCTATGGTATTAGTTTGTTCTTTGCAGTTCAGGTTGGCCTTGAGCTAACTTTGCAGCCCAGGCTGGCCTCGAACTCGCAACGATCCTCCTGCCTCGGCCTCCCGAGTGCTGGGATTACAGAGGTGTGCCACCATGCCCGGCTAGTTCTGTCTTAAGTACTGAGAGAAGTATCAAACAAGATATGGAATATAGTCTAATTGAAGATCAAAAACAATCCATATAAAGAAACATATGTTCTGTGACCTTTAGTGTCATAGATTTCAAAGTATGCTGTTAGTCTGAGTTGTATTTGATTATGTCTTTGTAATTTAAAAGGGATTCAGATGAATCTTCCTAGGATGGTTGTGAGAGAAAAAAATCCACTATTATAGGCCAGTAATTTGAGTGAGATCATGAAGATGAGACAGAGCTGAGCTAGGTCTCAGACACTAGAAGACCAGGCTGGGAAAGCAAAGATCACTGTAGGAGGCAACATGATATAATTTAAACTGGAAGGCAGAAGCACATTTAGGGAGCAGGCTAAGCAATAGGAGATGTTGCTTCTTTGTTCAAGTGCATCCCCTGGAACAGAAATTTAACTTTTTCTAGCCTCTTTGGTTTGAAAACACTATTGTCCCATGATGAAGATTGTTATAGCTTATATCTGGCTGTGCCCACAAAGCCTCATGTGCTTTAGGTGCAACTTTTCAGATCTAGGTGTATCTAGAATGTGTAGTACTGGGTGTGTGGTAGTGAATTACTCCACTGAATGGAGTCAGCATAGTTCTGTGTGTGCCTGAATGGACTTACTAAAAAGACAGAAGCCACAACCTGAGTGTGGGTGGCACCCAATGGGCCCATACCCTAGATGGGATAAAAGGGAAAGGGAGGCTTGTTGCTGACCACTCCTTGCCGCTTCCTGTTTGCCATGCTGTGAGCTGTTTCTTCTCTGCGCCACCCCTTTTCCACACTGCCCTGCCTTGGAGCCAGCCAACTGAAACCTCTACCAACCATGAGCTGAAATAAACTTTTCCTTCTTTAACTTGTGGGTGTCAGTTATTCTGTCTCAGCAAGGAGAAAGTAACTAAAACGAGGTCAACCTTGACCTAACAGATATTTACAAGTAGCAAAAATTCTGACCTTCAGTCCCAATTTGTCAGTTGCTCACTTTCAGAGATTTACCTGATCACCTGCTGAGGTGGGCAGAAAAAAGAGAAGCAAAGAAGGTTGTTTCTGTCAGTATGTGGATCCCAGCCATATATCTGTTCAATACTTTTGCTTTTGATTTCATTAGTTTTGAGTCACTTTCTTTATTTTTCCTTTTTTAAAACATTTCCTGTTTGGTACATTCTTGCAGCAGATAAAGATCACACTTACTGTGGGGAATTGGTGCCTGTACAGAATGTACCTTTGTTTTACTCTCCCTCCCCACCTTCTCTATGTGTGCTGACAGTTCACAGTACAAGCATGTACCTAGACTATTGTTTTTACGGGTTCTTCATTTGGTAGAAGTTCTGTCTAAGCAAAAGGGATGGGAACACACACAGTCCATTGCTTAGTGCAATATGTACCCTCTCCATAGCCTTTCAGTGAAAAATTTTAAAGAATTGTCTCTATAATTTTAATCTGCAGATACAATGGATTAATCCCTGTGACTCATGAGTCCTGTCCTTCCACCAGAAAATTTAGCAATCTCATACCCTCAACAAAATTCCACTTACACACTAGGTAAAGACGAGTGAACATATTTGAAGATGTCATCTTGTGGTGTCTGACTTTCCCTGATACCCTACTTTCCTCCTACATGCTTCCTACTGCTGCTAGGTAGAATACTTATTTCCCAAATGTGTCTATGATCTAATTCTCCAAAGTTATGATTATGTCCAGTGACATGGCAAAAGGAGAGTTAAACAAAGGTTTCTCTTTTGCTGGCTTGAAAATAGGGAAGTTATCCTGGGTAATCAAAATAGGCCCACCGTAACCACAGTGATCTTTCTAACTGGAAGAGGGAGACAGGAAGGGCCAGGGGGATGTGGTGTGTGAAGGCTGAACAACAACGTCTGGCAGAGGTGGAGGGAAAGCACCGTAAGCCAAAAATGCAGGCAGCCTCTTCAGCTGAGAACGGGAAGGAAACTCGCTCTCCCAAAAGTGACCAGGAGGAAGAGAGCTCACTAATGCATTGAGGTGAGCCTAGGGAGACTCCTTTTGGACTTCTATCCTCCAAAAATGTAAAATGACAAATTTGTGTGGATTTAAACTACTTGGTGTGTGATAAATTGTTACAAGAATAAGAAGAAACTGATACAAATACTCTACTTCTCTTTTAGTATCCAGGAAATCATGTTTTATACTTCAACAGAATAGATTTGAAATAAGGAATTCAGTTTACTTGGCTGTCCCTTAATCCTTAATTAGTAATTTCTTATTGTACACATGCTTCTGCTATCCTCCCACAAAGCAATATCACGCACAGATACAAGGGGCTGGGGAATGGAAATGCTCATGTAATGTACCTTCTTTGTTGGTGTCAGAGATGGAAATCTAATTCATACAGTGGAATTCTAATTCTATTTTTTCCAAATTTTGGTAAAAGGAGACATTTAGTGTTAGGTTCAGTGTTCTTCCACTACATAGACAGAACTACACCTCCACGTAATTATTAATGAAGCTCTGTGCTTCAGTGTTTAATCAATGTGCCTGGAAATCAATTCAACATGGAATGAACAAGTTCTTTAGATAGAGGTTGTAATTTTCAAATTGTAAGGGAACTCAGAATTTTAAAAAGTCTGCTTGTGGCCGAAAGGATGCCATTAATCTCTTCCAAATCAAAGCACTTCTCCTGGGGAAAGAGTCTTCTTTTTCACACACGTTCACCAGACACTGCAAGGACCAAATCAATGCTTTCCGCGTTTCTGTTTGTCTCCCAGGTGCTGTGCATTCGGAGTGTCAGCAAGTGTGCATGGGAAACTGGAGCGGGGGCTTCCCCAAACCATCCTCTCACTGCAGTGCACGATGAAGCTTATCTTTGGTTTAAAAAAGCCAGTAATTTTGATCTGCTAGAATTAATTCCAACTTCTTTTCCATAGAACATGGATTCAGAGCCACATGGGGATTGCAGAATCAGCTTTTCCTTTCTTTTAACATCAGTGCTGCAGAAACAGGGGTGCAGCCTCTTGTCTCACATGCGCACATTTGTCCAGCTCGATTTGGACACTGGTGTTCCTGAACAGGTGGCCTCCCCTGTGACATAGTAAGGCTTAATGATTACAAATCATAGCAAACTTTGCACTCTTAACAAGGGCTACCCTTCAAGGGAATCTACCTCAACATGTATGAGTTAAATGCTCCTGAAATCAGCCTATGTACAGATGGGGGAACTGAGGCATGGATAACCTTGCCCAACCTTCCTTTGTTAGAGGTAAAGTCAGGATATGATATGCTGCTATTGCCATTTTATTCTTAAATTTTTGTCATATATATTTGAAATATGGTTGTGAACATGCTTTAAAACAGCTTGACTGAGCCTAACCATTAAAGTTACCATTTGACACAGCAATTCCCAAAGGATTCAAGAACAGAGACTTGGATACCAATGTCCGAGTATTTATTGCCGCATCATTGACAACATCCAAGTCCTGGAAACCGTCCAGACTCCCTCAACGGATGAATGAACAAATACAATGTTGTATGTCCATCAAATCGAGTATTATTCACACTGTGAGGATGTTCTCCTGTATGGTACAATGTGAATTAACCTTGAAAACACTATACTTTCACTAAGTGAAATAATCCAGACACAAAAGGACAAAAGTTGTGTGGTTCAACACACATGGAATTCCTGGAAGAGGAAGCACCATACAGACTTAGAAGAGGTGAGAAGTTTCCAGAGTCAGGTGGGAGGAAAGCACCGGGAGTTATCCCTCATTACTTCTCTCTGGATGCCGGGAAGGCTTTGTAAGCAGACGGTGGTGAGGGGCTGCACAGCATTTTGAGTCTGATTAATTTAATTTGATTTAATTGTACACTTAAAATGATTGTATTGAAGGGAGAGGGAAGAGTCAAGGTCTTCCAGGCTTGGATAAATATGTGAATGATTATGTCAAGCTATTCTAGGGGTGAGCAGAATCCTAGTTTCCTTCTGTGTTAAATTTCTCTCATTTTACTTTGTAATGAAAAAACTCTGTCAATTTAGAAATTTGATCAGTTTCCTCTGATCATTTAATAACTGAATGATCCATGCTTTTGCTGTAAGTGAATCCCCATGTGGCATGATCTCAGCTTTTCTTCTTCTTGAAGTTTATGAGATTATAGTGATCTCCACTTGGATCGTCAATATTAATGCTCTTTTATGAGAAGCCACCCATTTTTCTGTCCTATACATTTTACTTTCCTAGCTAAGAATCACTTGTCTTTAAAGCTCCTGGAGACATCAACTATGTCTAACATAAAACATGATTTGAGATGTGAAGCAATATTGAACGTAGACCGGGCTAGTGACAAAATGCAAGAGCCTCTCTAGGGACTTGGAAGGCTTCATGTTGCTTAAATTTGGAAGTTAAGTAAAACTTTGATCACTTGGGTTTTTAAAAAAATGTTTATTAACATATCTCTTATTTCACTCCTCAATATTCTGTTTGTCTCTCAGGAAAAATCAATTTTTACTTCACCTTCCTCTGGACCAATTCTTATAGCAGCAGCATTATATGCATTTTAATTAGCTGCTGTAATGCTTTTCTTTAATATCTTATCTTCTAATTTAATTTAATTATTGATTAACCTTGCATTCTTCCTTTTACTATCTTTGTAATTTCACTTAGGGAAGTGCTTACAAGAAAATGCAGCTTCTCCTCAGGATTGGCTGCATACGACCTAGAAAATTTTGTTCCAGACCTGGTTTGATGACCTTCACCAACTCCTTCCATCTCTCTGTGTTTTTGTTTTGTTATCTCTGCCGCTGAGCTACATCACATGGAGGTGTCCTCCTTGATGTTCATTCTTACCGCCTGCTTGTCCGTCTGCCTGCCTGTCCATTAGTCTATCATCTGATTGATCTTATCATTTCTCTGTCTGTAAATTCTTTGTAAAAGCTTAGGAACCAATCCCAATTAATATAATTGATGGGGCAATGCAGGACATGACCCAATGATTTTATGTGTGATTTCTTATTGTTTGTGGGTACGAGGCAGGCTCTGGGGCCAGGCAGGCAGAGTTCAAACTCCTGCTGTTTCTGTAGCCTTGAGCAAGTTTGTCAAACTTTCTCTTCATATTCTACGAATGGGGGAAATATGAGTACCTACGCGATCGGTTAACGTGAGGGATCAAATGCTTAGTAACCACGGAGAATTTAAAATAGACCTTGGAACGTCAGTACTTGCTATTATTATTTTTACTAGTTATTATTATTATGGTAAATATTTACTGCAAAATTAGCTTCCTTACTGTTTCTGGGACTGAATTATTTACTTGCTGAGCAAATGCAATCTGGGTGACATAGCTTACTCTTTCTTTAGGGTCAGAAGGCTGTGTTCTGACTTTCAGATATGCAAAATGCTACTGAATAGTCAAATTACATAGGGACTGAATAATGTCCATTGGCCTTCACAAAGTGAAGCCCAGGACTTTGAAAGGAAGTCCCAGAGGAGGTAAATGGGGCTTTTTCCAGGGAACATGTGGAATGATTCACGGGACAGCCAGACACGTGATGCTCCTGCTGTCAGAATATCTGTAAAACAGGAAATGATGGCTATGCATTCATGTGATCCAGGAATTTCTGGGCAGGATGCTTTGAGAAGAAAGCGGAAGGTGCCTTCTGAAAGTCTGAGACATGGAGTGACAAGAGGTTTGTGCCTAGGGCTCTAAAAGAGTGGAGTTTGACGAGCCATTAGGATAACAGGAGAGAGTTCAGGTGGGACCTGCCACCCTGCTCCTGACGTGTTGACAGTCAGTGGGATGAAGACACCAGCTTTATATCCCATTGGGGAACCAGCAAATTCTCAAATAAACAGAAGTCCTCAGGGTGTTGGATGTTATTTTGCTTGGGTGAACTGGAGAATACAATAAGTTCCATTTTAATTTGTGGCTTTTAAATAGAAAGCATCCCTGGAGAATAAAACTCATGACTGTACTATATCCTGTGGATTCACTGCACTTACAGACAATATTTCAGTCATTAATGGCTGTATTTGCCTTGGTCAATGTACATTTTGTTTCACTCGATTGAAATGTAACTTTGGAATGGGAAAACAAGGTTCCCTTAGCAGAAAGCAGTTTTCTTAGGCTACCCACAAAGAGCTATGATGGTATTTTTATTTATCATAGACTTTTGAATTTGATGCTTAATTACTTTTTTAAAGCCACACGAAACAAACCTTTGATTAGGAGTCTGATGACATTTACACTCCATTAGTTGTGATCCAACACAGATTTTCCAGTACATTTCATCCTCAAACCAAAGAAATCCTTCTAGGACTTATATGACTATTTGCTCATATACGATATGTACACTTTACAGTACTCTCCACAGAACACGAGTATGCAAATCAATGAAACAAACTTTTCTATATTTTAAGTCTTTAACACGTAGTTCTCTGCAACAAAATGTGATGACAAATGCAAGCTAAATTCAAAAATTTTTCTGAAATTAAGACTCTAAGGGCTAATTTTTTCTTCTGTAATGAGTTCAATTATGATTATTAGTAGTAAACAATAAATCAAAATAGGACCCTTTATCAAGTTACTTAGTGATACAGTCTTTCCAGACAGGCATCTCTCACTGTGATGGGTGCAGTGGGGAATAGTAAAGAGTATGGTCTCTCGGGCAAAGGAGGCTTGGCTGACACCAAATCATTTTATTTGTCCCTTTTCAAGATTTTCCACCTTCAGACAACAGCATGGGAAGATTCTTGAGAAGGGAGAGGCATGCTTTTTCTCCATGAAGTAGGAGAGGCCATTTATAGATAGGGACCTTGGGAAACTGATTCAGAGTAGCCATGAGATCTGCCTGGCAGTACCGTCTCTAGCAGATCCGTTGTAGAAATGAGGTCACAGTGGCTGAAAACTGGCCCTTGATTGCCTCAAACCATCCCAGTACTGTTGAAAGTCTTTGTATGCACTCTGGGGTTCATATTTCTAATTTAAGGGTCCCTTCTCTATAGATTAGACATAAAGGAATGCTGTTATAGTGTCAAATATCTTCTGGGTTTTTAAAATATTAATCAAGTCTTAAAAGAGCTACATTATACCATGATTCTACCAGAAGCCTCATTGAAGGTG
This sequence comes from Dinomys branickii, assembly GCA_004027595.1. Taxonomy (NCBI): domain Eukaryota; kingdom Metazoa; phylum Chordata; class Mammalia; order Rodentia; family Dinomyidae; genus Dinomys; species Dinomys branickii. Next base: position 116,958 of record PVLD010002861.1, read on the forward strand.
GATGAGGCAGAACATCTGGGAACACACGCCTGTGCCACTTCCAAAATTATTTTCTTTTCTTGTAAAATCATTCTCAACTCACAGTTACTCCTGGTTTTGTTGGATCCCAGCTTTTACTCCTTAAAACAAAGTTCTCTTTGGAAGATTTCATCCCTTTTAAAACTGCTGAAGTGTTGAAGTCATCACACCAATGATACTGACATTATTCATAATTCTGTCCTCCTGCATCTTTGCCATAACTTTGGGCTCTTGGTTTCCTGGCTTGCTTGTCTCTCTGCTGTACTCCCTCAATCTTTTACCTCATGTCATGGTTGATACATTGTATCAACATGTGAAGGTTAGAAGTTAACTAAGTGACTCAGCAGGGGCCAGGGTCCTCACTTTGTAAACATCCTGGGGAGGGCTAGAGATGGTGTAAGAGATACAGCTGCCCTAGGGCAGGTAGCCCTAACGCCCTACAAGGGAGGAAGAGAGGCCTGCACTGCCCTTTTTTTTGCTCTTGTTTTTGCTGTCTTCTGCCGTCTTGAACTTTTGACCTTCATCATGACACTCTGCCTTGGAGCCAGCTGAGTATGGACTGAAACTTCCACAAACTGTAAGCTAAATTAACCTTTCCTTCCTCTTAATTTTAGATGCTGGCTATTTTGTCTCAGCATTGAGAGAAAAGTAACTAAGACCGCTCCGGTCATCACTGTTTAATTGAGCACTGCTGCTTCCCATGGCCATGTCTGTAGCCCTCTGATTTGATGCATGTGCCCACTTGCAGCCCCCTTCCACTTCTCTTCTTTATTTTTTTTGTAATATGTAATAATTACATTCATTTTAGGGATTTGATGAATGTGATTAAATGATCAAGACATCTGTATCTCAATTAGTTTTCATCCCCTTTCTTCCTTTCTGCTTTCTTCCTCTTCATGACTGAAGATCCGCTCATTTTTCCACAAATGATTCAAATTTATCCTGTATACATATATTCCATTATATGTATAAGCGGAGGTGTATGTGCATATGTTTACAGTTTTCTTTACTCATTTGTTGGTGGGTGTCCAGGCTGTTTCCGTGGCTCAGGTACTGTGAATTGCAGTGTATCTACATCAGTATGGGTGTATCACTCTAGTATGATGGCTTTAACTCTTTCCTTAATGAATGTCTTCCCAGTGGGATTTTGTTTTGCTATACCAAAAATAGTTTGATAGTGAGTTAACAAAGTGCCTTCTCCAGGAAAGGGAAAGATTTGAAGATTTGTGTCAAGGAAGTTCCAGGAACTCTGAGGAGTCACCTCTATGGTGTGTGGATGCCAGAATCTAGTCAGGTCTGCTAGCAGAAGAGTGTGGGCTGAAGGGCAGGGAAAGGCACAGCACTGGCTGTCAGTCGGTAGCAGATAAAAGGATATTAACAGCACCCATGCCTCTGCCTCACCTGGCTAATTAAAATCTCTGTGGGTGGACCTGGAATCTGTAATTTTTCTGCCTTTTGTTATGAAAATATTAAAACATACACAGAAGTTTGAAAACTGAAACAATGTCCTTATTCACTATCAAGCTTTGACAATTATTAACATTCTGCTGTTTGGTGTATATGCACACACTCATGGAAACACGTGTCTGTGTACATGTATACATACAGCACACATATACATAGGGTATATATATTATATATGTGTATATGTGTGTATATATGTCTGTATGTTCATGATCTAGTCAAGGTTCATGAATTGTGTTTAGTTAGTGTCTCATTCTAACAGTTGTCCCCATTTTCCCACTCTAAAGCAGTTTCCCCGTCCCCAATCCTCAACCTGGTGATATTTTCTGTTTAGAAGACCCAGTCCATTGCCTTGTGGAGTACCCATGTTCAAGACAATTGGAGTGCTTGGTCAGGTGTTAACTAGTTTATTTTCTTGTCCCTTATATTCTCTAGAACAAGGAAATTAAGTCTAAGGCTTAATTTCATTTGATTCCTCTTAGCCACTTATGGCCAGAACACCTTGTAAGTTGCTGTGGACTTCACATGGCAACACAGCACAATCATTGTTAGTGATACTGAAGGTGATGATGGCCAAGCTACCCTGGTCAAAGATGTTAATATCTAAGGATGTTGCTGACCTGAACCAAATAGTTCATTGAATTCATTAGGAAATGTAGAATTCTATTTGCAATTCTAGATTTCTTCTACCTTTATTAACTAGTGAGAAATGATACTTACACCAAAAACATAAGGGTGAAGGCATAATTACCTTGTCTGACCACCCATTTTCACAGTAAGGCTCATACAATAGTTACACCCATTTTTTTTCCAAGTCAATTTCTTTTTATTTCATTTTTGGAATAACTGTGTACTTATTTTATGTAGCTTATACTTTATAAAAAAATAAAGCATTGTTTAATTGTTTTTGGTTTTTCCAAACTTGCAAAGGGACAGTCCCTATAAATGCACTCATGGGTTCTTCCAACAGACTCCTGTTAAGTTTCAATGATTATTTGCTTTCAAGGGGGCAGCAATGTCTGGTAACAGATACCTGGGTAATAAAAGTACTTGGGGCTATGGGAGTATTAATGTTTCCAGGCTCTTTAAGTATTCACCATTTAAAAAGTTCATTTTTAGGTCAAAATTTAATACTTTATTATTATAAGATTTTCTTAAATTTTTTGTTCCCCCCACATTAGATATCTTGGTTTCTAATTTATTTATTCTGTAATATAAATTGAATTTCAAAAATACAATTTCAATATTTCTACTAACAATAAAATGATTGCTAAAATCTGACATTAGACTTCCTTTTATCTTGAACATGTGCAAAGTCCTGTGCTTAAAAGTTGTTTGAAATAGCTGTGCTGTATTTAGTTACTAATTTGGCAGAGTTACATCCTTTTATTGTCTTATGTTTCTAATAGGTAAAGCATCTACCTGACTTAGAGTTAAAATTATGTCAAGGTCTACACTGAGAATTAACATTTCTTTCCTTATCCTCTTTCTAAGAGTTTTTATAGTTTGGATTTGTATTGGTACATGTTATGGTTTGTGTCTGTGTGTCCCCCCAAATCCTCATGCAGTTATGGGGTGGCTTTTAGAGTTTGTGACTGATCCATGATCCAATGCTGGGATTATGGGTATGAGAGCTATACCAGCCTTAGGGGTGGATATTTTGTATATATAAGGGAGAGAAAGGCTGCTGGCTGCCATTTCTCCCCGCCATTCCTCCCCTCTTGTGCTTGTTGCTTTGCTGTGTACTGCCGCCATGAACTGTTGCCCTCCACCATGTGCCCCTGTGCCTCAGAACCAGCCAAGTATGGACTGAAACCTCCAAAAACTGTAAGCTAAATAAACCTTTCCTTCCTTCATTTTGGGTGTTGGGTATTTTGTCTCAGCAAGGAGAAAAAAGTAACCAAGACAGTACGTGTTTGTGGTACATAACTTTATATTTATTGTAGTGAATTGTTACATGTACATAATACATTTCTTTTTTCCCCTTCCCTTTTATTTTTTGCTAGCATCAGAAGCATTTATTTATAAGACTTTACAAAGTTAATTATAATATATACAGATTAAAAACCAATCTTCCTTTCCTATTAGCAACCATTTGGATTATTTTCTGATTTAAATTGCTACTGTTTCTCTATGCAAAGATAAACAAACACATATGTAAACACATGCTTTTAATTTTCTCTTTGTAGAAAAGGAATGTCCTATACACACTGTCCTAAGTATTACCTCCTCCTCCCCTCATTTCTCTTAAAACAGATTCCCCTCAGGTTCACAGCGATACAGTTCTTTCTTCACCGTTTATCTGGCTGTGTTGTGGGTAGAGTTGCCATCATGTGGCAACCAGTGGCCCAGCGAAGAACGTTTACCTTGTTTGCAGACTTTTGCTGTTATAAACAAGGCTTCTCTATACATATGCTGCTTTGCACCTTTGTATTTATTTTATTTTACTTTTTATTTTTATTAGTAGATATTGGCAGTACATGCTGATTACATTCATTGTGTTCATGTGGAGTTGGCACATACACATCTTAATTATTTTTCTTTCTTTTTACCTCACTTTCCTTCTCCTTCCGTTCCTTGGCCCTCATCCCATTTGCAAAAGATTTATTTTTCTGCTTTCTATTATTTTTTTTTTAATTTAGCTCATTAGGTTATTTAGACCTCAGATTTCTCATGTGAGAGAAACCATGTGATGTATAATCATGTGTGTCTGATTTATTTTACTTAAATTTATGGTCTTGGCATGCATACATTTTACCACAAATGACTCAAACTTACCCTTCTTCATGGCAGACTAGTACCCTGTTGTATATTAAGACCACACTTTCTTTACCCATTCTGTTGACGGACAAGGAAGAGGACCACATCTGCCCTTCTGAAGACATGCCCTGAGCATAGATTTATACTCTAAGTATCTGTATTTTTTACAAGCTCTCTCCATGTTTCTAACATAAATCTGGAGTGAAGACTCATGGAATAAAAGATAGGATTGTGAGCTGGAGGACTTCAGCGTTAGGCACATGAAACATGGAGAAGTTTGTCTCGGGAGTCAAAGGCGCAGGGCATGGTATACATTTGGAAGATGGAGGCACACTAGTGTAGGGCTGCCTGAAGTATGAGGATGAGGGCAGGTGAAGGGGAGAAACTGAGTACAGAGAAAGGAGGTGGGGACAGAAATACGGGGAGCTGGGGAGCTCCTGCAACACTCTGCCAGCCACCAAAACCACAAAAAACTACAGCAACCAAAGGGGATGGAAAAACAAAGAGTTCCACAGACCTGGGAAGGATCTTGGGTACTAAGGGAAATCACTGACTTTGCTAGAAAGCTCTATTGAACAAATGCTTAACCCCTAGACCTCGCTGGCAAGCATCCCTCAAGTGAGACTAGGAGCTCTGTGTCTCTATGGCTTGTTATCTAGATGTCCGGCAAGCTTCATGGGGTCATGAGGTGGGGCTTTTCAGAGGAGGCTTGGTCTAGAGTGTGTGATGCTGGGATTAAGGATGTGATGCTGAGATTAAAGGAGCCCTACCCTGGGTGTGAGGGCAATTTGCCCAGAGGGTGGGTAGCTTGGGTGGGATATAAAGGACAGAAAGAAAGCTTTGTGATGCTGTTGATTCTGCTGCTTTGGTACTTTGCTGCTTGCTGCCTTCTGCCTGCCCTGACACATCATAGATTGTTTCTCTTCTGTAATACCCTTCTGCTATGCCACCTTACTATAGAGCCAAACTATCATGGACTGAAACCTCTACAAAATGGGAGCTAAAATAATCCTTTCCTCCCTTAATCTGTGAGTGTTGGGTATTTTGTCTCACAAATGAGAAAATAATCAAAAGGTGTCCTTTTCTTTCTGTCTCTCAAGGTAAAGGGTAGTGGGGTAGGATACACAGATTTTGTTCTTATGTCTTCTCTGATCAGGGCTTCTTAAATACAGCTGCATAGCAGTGTCCTCCACTAGTCTTTTGCAAACACATAAAGGAAAATCTGAATCATTAGGTCTAGAGATAGACCGATGTATGCACTTTGCATAGGTTCCAAAAGTCCTTCTCACTTAAAGCTCTGATAAACTTACTGTCAAATAGTTTATATGTCTGCCCTTCAATTATATTAAGATACTCTGCAAACAGCTATAAATGACAGGAATGAATCTCCAAGAGTCTTGGTGGTCTAAGGAAAAGTGTATCCTGCTACCCCGTTTCTTGGATTTCAGCTGAGTTTGATCACTGTCCTTTCTCTGAAAGTGTCCTTTCCCTAACATGCCAGGGAAGGCAGGTTAGGAAGCAGAATAGGAACGAGGTGAAGCTCCAACCTACGATGTGATTGAACACAGCATATTTGATCACATCATCTCTCACACCATCTCTCAAGATAATTTAAATGACTGCTTTATTTATTCCAAGCACCAATTCCTATTCTTCACTTGACCACATGGACCCTTAAGGGGGTGGTGGTGGTATTCATCCACAGTGACATTAGGGAATATCACCAGAGTGACCCTCTTCAGCATAGAAATGCAGATACTGGCTCATGAATATGAGCAAGGGACTGACAGTATTTTCCATAATACAGAAGGAAATAACATAAAATGTAACTTGTATTTTATCTTTTTTTCTTAAGATAAATGGGAAGGTTTGTCACTTTACTGGGGGGTAAGAAGATATTGGTATTGAGGAAAAATAAGGTAATATTTCCACATGGGAAGAAAGACCACCTTCCTAGAAAATGCATGCCCACACATAACTTTCCACATGTATGGTCAGATGTACCGACATATACACAACACCAAGGGACTTGTGACACCCACAGGTTCCAACTGGAAAGCCTATGTTTGAAGTAGTTTTCCATATTAGTGGTCTAAACAATGATTCACATTGAGATGTTGACATATAAATAAGAGGGTAAACAGAATTGAATATTGCATTAAATTGCAATACCTTATTGTGTTGTGTGTTCCGAGTCAGATAATTATTTAAGCCAATGAATAACTTTAAAAATTTATTTGGGGCCAGGTATGGTGGTGCACACCTGTAAGCTCAGCACTCAAGAAGCTGGGGCAGGAGGATCATTGCAAGTTCAAGATCAACCTGGGCTACAAAGTGAGCTCAAGGTCATCCTGAACTGCACAGCAAGAGATTGTCTCAAAAAGATAAAACAAAGCAAAACAATACAAAATCGCATTTGTTCTTTTTTTGTTGTTTGTTTAATTTACTAGGCAAAAGAAGTCAGTTCTCTAAGAATTGAGTAATTCCACATGTACAAACAAGAACTACTTAAATGTGCAACTATGCCTGCATTCTTCATAAACAAATTTATATAAATGCACACACATACACACACAAACACACACAGATGGATATACATCCACCTGAATGTGCAAACAAGTTTAAATATACATCTAAGCATTGAGGAGATTAAGACAGAACCTATTTTTAAGGGCTGCATATCTTTACAAAGAGCTGATATGGTGTCTTAGCATAGTTCAGAGGACCTAATCTAATTTCAGATTTGACTATTTTTTTATCCAATCTCTTCTTACGAGTATTTTCAATGCTTTGCTAGTTCAACCAAGTGCTCTGCCTTCCAGATACAGATTTAGAGATACAAATATAATAAGACACAGTCCCCTGGGGCAAACCACTGAGAAGGAAATGGATAAGGCTAACCCCATCTCTGATATAATGATGAAAAAACTTTGGGTGGTTCATGTAGAATAAAGTTAACAAGTAAAACAGGATTTGTACTATGAAAAAAAATATCAATTGCATTGATTTTTCCCAAAATGGATAAAATAGATAAAACAAATTTTCAATAGAGGGCACAAAGATAACTTTTATCATTTTCAAAGATGCAGAAATTATCTAAATAATGTAACATTTAATGACTAATGAATTTTATTTAATGTTGTTTAATTTAATGTCATTATTTAGTTTAAAAATGTATACCTGTTCTGAAGAAATGATATAAAATATACCCAGGTAATTCATTAAAGTCACCGAGAATATTTTATATATACATATGATGAGTTTTCATGTGAGACTAAATGTCTTTATAGTAACCATACAAGGTGGCTCTAGCTTTATGGCCATGAAAGGTAAACGCTCTCCCATTTTCCAGGTGTGTCTGTGGTGGAGTCAAACACCACAACCGTCTGTTCTCTATTCTTTGCCTCCTCACTTGCAGTTCATCTGCCTGGAATGTTGTTTACTTCTCTCTTGATTTGTGAGTCTTATCAGTTTAAGAAGTCTGAAAGCCAGCTACTTCCGAATATTTCCTGTGTATTGTGCACAATCTGCAGTGCTCCCTACCATGAGTTTCTTCCAATGCCTCTATGCATGTGCTATTCACATTGTCCTTAGGGCTGGTAGAACCCACCCATTTCATTTTATCACATGCAAATAGTGCTTACTTTAATGGAATATGATTTTTGTGGAAGGAAAATTGAAATGAGTATGTGATTAGCTTATTGCTATTGACTAAAAGCCACATAATGTGCTTCTGTGTTCTTCAAAAGACTCCTAAGTCTATTTTCTCTTAGGCTAGCTTTATTAGAAATATGGCATGCTGTTTACAAATACAGGTGGGAAAGTTTACACTCAACCTTCTGCCTGGTGATTATGTTCTTTAGGGGAAAAGCTTTTTAAACTATTAAGAGTGATTTGCTATTAGATCTTTGATATTCTTAGCAGTACATGCAAATTGGTTTGAGTATTTTAGTATCAATCATTTGGCACTATATTAAACTACTGAACATAAAAATATTCAAACTAACTGTTACTTTTCAAGGAAAATTAAACTTATCGGGGAAAAATATTTTTTGAAGTGGACACATTTTTAAGCTCCTCTCTGTGATCCAATGTAAAATCTGTTGCTCTGTTTGAATGTAAAATGCTATACAGGTAGCAGCCATAATCAGTGATGTGTTTGCTGAAGCCTTCAACCCATTATCCCTGTTTTGAGTGGTTATTGCATATGCAAAGTACTGATTGTTAATATATCACAGTATGTGGTGCACTTGACCATAATAAACAATGGCACTGATTATCTAAGATAAAGCACACATTTAATTCAATGTCTGAAGAGATTCTATCTGTTGAGTGCGTTGAAATGCTCTAAAAATTGAGTTTATAAAATGATAGACAGCTCCTACTTAATTTTTTCTCCTTAAAAAAATTCTGTTTCTGAATTACTAAGTGCACTGGAAGAACAATGTGTCAGCCAAGCCCAGTTGGAAGAACAAAATAAATGAAACAGGTTTCATGTCCCACTTAGCTATATTTAAATTTGTGATGTTGCATACTTTAGAAACCTACGCTGCAGCAATGTAGAAAATCTTCCTAACAGATCCTGATTAAAAGTAATAAAAATGCACACAGATACTTTAGAATTTCTGCCAGTTAGGAATTCATAAACATTTGCAACCAAATTAGATTTTTTTCACCATCTTGTCAAATATTAGAAAAGGCATGAAAATGGAATAAAATAGGTCAATGGCTTCCTCATGAAAAATTTTAATTGTCTTGGTAGAGGTCAACTATGGTCAATTAAATAATCAGGGGAAAATACCTAATTACTCCTCTAGACCTACTTAATACTGGCAGCAATTTTCTTCTAAAAATGTGAAGATTTTTGTCAGAAACAATGCAAAAATACTTCAAGTTCAGTGAAAACGTGGAATTTCAATCTCTAGCAAACAAAAACAACACACCGCCTTCATGATGCAATAATTTATGGACATGAAGAAAATTAATTTATAGACATCAGGATCACTAACTCATAGGCATTAAGAGATGAGTCAGCTAGCGGCAATTTTCTAAGTTCTTAGAAGTGTCCTCTGAATGAAAACATCAGGCAACCGTGTATGGGGGGACCCCTTTATTGGTGTTTTCCTTATTATGTCTTTTCAACTGTGCACTTTAGACAGGTTTTAGACACAATCATTGCTCTAACTTAACTTAGATTCTGAAAATACATTTTACCCTTGATGTAACCCAACATACGCTTTTTGTTTGTAAACATGGCGCTGTCGTAGAGCTTGTGGTCTCCTGGGCAAAGGAAAGTGTCACACTAGTGACAATTGCAAGTTTAGCAAGTAGCTCCCATTCCCTTCAGGCTAATACCATCGCTAGGGTGCAAATACCATTAGGCCTGAGAATTCTTAAAGCACTGACCTCTTACAGCTAAGGATAAGTGAATTCATGCCAGATTCAGCCGTTTTCTGCTTTTTGTTGTCTTAGCTATATGGAGAATGGTATCATGGTAGAATGTACTATTTTTGTGAGTTACTATTGTGGAACCACTAAGAGGATTAAATGAATACAGTGATTAGAAAAAAACAAGTTTAATAAATGTTGATTGCTTTTCTTTTCATTGTCATTGAAACTGTAGTGTAAACTAGACCTTAGCTCCTAGTAAAATCTTATTGGTGAGCATAATAATAACAGCAGTGCTGATGCCTGGCTCCAGGGAAGAGCAGGACTGGAAGGATCTTTACTCCTTGAGAATACCGAAGACAAGTGTATTATTTTGTGATTTTTAACTTAGGGCACCTTGGCTTGGTGTCTTGTTTGCAGACCGGGATGTACATAGAATCGAGAGGAACATTACAGGGGTCCTGAACAACACACATAAAAGGATGACAAGGAAGCCCCTCAGGGAGAGTGTTGGGGAAATCAGAAGAGGCTTAGCCCCTCTCATTAACTTTCTGGAGAACCATTAGGAAAGTCTCCAGATCTGGATAATAAGGAAGAGGTCAATGACACTAATAATTCTCTGTCCCAAAATGGTGCCTTCCTCGTTATCCCATTGCAGAAAGAGTCCAAGGTACTGGGAATCAGGACCTCAAATTGTGCCTACAGAGCTGTTCATATTCAGTATGCACCCACTGCCCATAGACATCTGCCACAGTGCAGAATCTCATTGAGTGGGCATGGTTGGGGCTCAGACCCTGCACTTCTAGAGCATTCCCCAGTGATATCAATGGCCACGTCAGTGTCACACTCTCAGTGGTCAGACCTCTAAACAATGATGATTTATTGATGGGAACCAGTCCAGTCTGGAAGGGCATAGAAATTTTCTACTTACTTACAACCAGAGGAGTTCTGCACCTTTTGACAAAAAGCATGGATTCAGTTAACAACACACAAAATCTTATTAAAAGTCTGTACAGAGTACCAGCATCTCAGCTTCACAAAAACAGTAAAAATACTTAAAATACACTTTCCTCCTGCTCTGCAAGATTGTGACCTAAAACTATTATGGGTATTTGCATTATCCCTGAAAATGCTAAGGTTTCTTTGCTTCTAAAACTTTCACTTTCTTCCTGAGGAGTGATATTTTTAGCCTTTCTTGAGCTGGGAGCTCATGATTTGCCACTGGTATTCATTCTCTTGCTTGGTTGCTTTACTGAGAATGTAATCAGGGTTCTTTACTTATTCTTCTTGTCATGGCCTTTTGCTTTCGCCCTTTCCCTTAGGAAATTTCATCAGATTTTTAAGGATAGCAAGTTGTTAGACCTCCAATATCATCTCTGAAAAATGGACTTCTGGGAGAAATAATATTTTGCCTGGCACATTTCATGGTAATTCCCTTGTGATTTACATCTTACTCCAAACTTCTTTCCTCTTCGTTGTGCATTGGAATTGGGAATTGCAGGTTTGGAACCTGGCCCCAGCATCCTCCAGGAAATGTAAAGAAAGAGAATGTTCTATTCTTGATGCCACAGAGACTGTGCCCTTGTAGGAGCAGATGAGGATTGAGGGGTGAGGAGACTAGGACATAAGTTATTTTTGTACTATTGTGGGACTCTAGGCATCATTTACCGCTTCTATGAAATAGAGTAGTTACATGTATTAGTTAAGGTTCTCAAAAGGAAAAGAATCAGCAGAAAGTACACAAGGGGATTTATTAGACTGCCTTGCAAGGTCAGGGGCAGGCGGGTCCACAGTGGTTGTCTGTGAGGTGGAGAGCCAATAGCTGTTCAATCCAAGAAGCTGGAAGCCTAAATAGGAGGGATCAGGATGCAGAGCCAAACTGAAACTGAAGCCCTAGAAGCTCCAGGGAGTCACTGGTGAGAATCCACATTGACAGACTGAACAAACTGGGTTCTGGTGTCCACATGAAATGGCAATAGCAAAAGATGCATCCGCTTAAGGAGCTTTTCCAATGCGGTGCAAATTCCTTCCCTTTCATTCCATCCAGGCTTCCATTTATTGGTTGGTGCCACCCACAATCAAGACAGATTTCCCCCTCTCAGTTTGCTGGAATATGTGCCAGTTATCTCTGGAGATTCCTAGCAGACAAGCAGATGTGTGCTTCACTGGTCTGTTTAGCTTCTCTTAGTCCAGTCAAATTGTCAATCCAGGTTGATCTTTTCGTCACAACTGCTTTATGTATGCACAATGTTAGGACACCATGAAAAGTTCATATCAAGATTCATCACCAGTATACATGCCCATTAATTATTAGTATAAGCATGATAGATTCTGTCTCTTACTCCTTTGTCTGTGACATTTGAAACTGATGGCAGGCAGGGCTCCATAAGGTGTTGAACAATCGTCAACTGGATTCTCCCCTCCAGACTTTTCCCTGTGAAGAAGGCTAGGCAATAGCTCCCACTTTCTGACTTCGCTGCTTACAACAAAGAGACAGTAAGTTTTCTCACTTTCAATATCAATTTTGGAAGTTTTATTGGTAGCCACCCAAGACGGTAAGAAATCACTTCTAACCTCACTAAATGTCTTGGTAGCTTTTGACAAGAAATTGGCTTTGGTTATCATTTTGTCTTATGCTGTTTCCTCGTTCCTGCTGATGTAGAGCTCCCTTAAAATGGCTTAGCTGGGAGCATTTGGGAAATAGCTGATATGTGTGTCATTTGGGCAAAATTTCTCACTCATGCCAAGTTGAGTGGATCAGTTTTGGTGGAACTTGTCTTATTTCTTGAAAAGTTGCTTAGCATACAAGTATTTGGTAACTTCTGTTGGGTGTTGTCTTTCTCAAAGAAAATATTGTTAAAATGTTAAGAGCTACCACTTCTAAGAGTTGTGATTCTGTACAATGATTCTTATGCACCTACAGATGTTAATCTCTTTAGAAATGCACTTTATTGAAGAATAAAGGTATAGAATGTTTGTGATTAAGAACAGGAACATATTATTGCCTTTTTAAAAAGATGTATAATTAATTCTTACGTTTGGCAAACAATTAAAAAGGATTTCAGTACTGAATTTGGACCACATCACTTTTTTCCAGTGTGTCCATTTGCTCATTTTTACCTTTTGTTTCTCTACACTCTTTATAGAGAAAATTCTCTATACACCATGTTATCACTTTTGAGTTTTAAACAGTGATCGGGAAAATTCCAACTACAGTCAATAGCTACTGAAGTATTTTGTCATATGTCCAAAGAACCATTTTCTGGATGAAACATTGTCAGTAGATGTAGAGGGGCTAAGTAGGAGGGATGTGACGAATTAGGTAGACATAGTGTGAAAGTTCACATGAGATAGTAGAACTCAGAAGATGAAGATCTGTCTGTTCACCTTACTAAGCTTCAGGTTACTAATCTTAGCTTTATTTATTTATTTATTTATTTTTTGCGGTACTGGGGATCAAACTCAGGACCCTGCGCTTGCTAGGCAAGCGCTTATTCCACTGAGCTATATCCCCAGCCCCCAGGTTACTAATCTTTAAGATAGATATTGTGAAGGTTAACTTTAATGGTGTCAACTTGATTGGTTTTAAGAAGAGCCCAGGGGATTAGGAAAGCATGTCATTTCTGGATGTGTATTGTGGGTTGTGTAGGCATGATTCTGGGTACTGTATATGTCCCTCATCTGCTCTGTCTGGTTCTGCTGTCTTGCTCAGCTTCTTGGCTGCTGTATACTAAGCAGCTTTGCAGGGCCATGGTGTTTCTACCTTTGAGCCAGCGAATGAAGGACTGAACCCCCGAAAGTCTGAGCCATATTAAAGCTTTCCTGCTTTAAATTGTGGACATCAGGAATTATATCCCCACAGCAGGAAGGCTAATGTGGATTCTATGAGTACTGGTCTTGCAAATGTGGTGCAAAAGCTAATAAGCAAATACATGTAAAGTGTCTACTGTAGTACCTTTGTGTAGTATGTGTACCATTGAAATTATTTAAATTGGAAGCTAAGGTGTTCTGGCTCCAAGACCCAACATATTTCTCCTAGAGTCTCACCAAAGTGTCCCCAAATGACAATAGCATGCTACCAAGGCTCAGACACTTAGTTCTGATCTTCGGCCACTGCTACCATCGCTATTATCAATAAGCCTCATCTCTGTACTTGCTGTGCTGGTGGGGCAGCACCCCATACCCTCCATCAAGCCAGGAATCTGCCGCTGTTGCAAATTGGCCTTGAACAGTTAATTTGCTTTCTCATATCACCAGCAGGGATTGTCAGGGTGCTGGAGCTTGGGTCAGAGGTGACTCCCCTCTCCTCTGCTATGGCTGTGGCAGGTGGTATCTTCTGGCAGCATCACTTGAGACACAATCTACAGATTTTGAAAGGAATGTGTTTTGTTACTTTTGTTGTTTGGCTGTTTTTGCTGATTTTGTTGTGTAAATTGTCACTCCTCGTGTCTCCTCAGATGCACAATTTATTTAAGGACTTAGCCATGTTCCACCTGGACACATCAATTAGTTTGATTCTTAAACCCTGGCCTGGGTTATCATGTCAAGCTATTCTCTTATGACAGATTCCATGGGATAAATAAAACCTAGCTTCACCTTCTCCTTACTCTTAATTTAAGACATGAATTCAATTTTGTTTTATTTTTGCTTGTTTTATTTTCATTTGCTTTTCTTTGTTGTTGTTGGCTTTTTTTCCCCCAGAATGTTCCTAAGTACCTATAGGAATTCATGGCTGTGAGTAGATATTCTGAGAAAAGGACTTGCCCTAGAAACTATGGCATGTGTGTTGTTTTTCTTTTAAGGTAAAAGATGTTAATGTATGAGTTATTTTCTTCTACACTAAACCTCAATTTTGAGATTTAATTGTGATGTTGGCCCTTTTTGATAAATAAATGGGTCTTAGGGTTCAGTTTGGGCACTTGTCTCTACAATGTTTGCCATCAATGCCCCAGACACATCTAACTATCAAATCATTACAATGCTAAGGGCCTATTAACCCAATAACTATATCAACTCATCATCATTATATTATTAATAATTTCACTGAGAAATATTTGTTAGAAATGTTTCTGATCATAAAATGCTAATAAACATGTGAATTTTCTAAGAAATAATTTCATTAACAGGAGACTATATTGTTAAGAAATTCATGAATGGGAAAGAATTGGGACTAAATTCTTGATTGCCATTTACTTCTTGTATGACTTTGGGTAGGCGTCTCACCTGCTTTGAATTTGGAAAACTGGGACCAGCGAGAGTGTTGTAAGAGTTGGGTGACATAACTATGCAAAGTCCTTAGCACAGGAACCTGCAGAGCAGACGCTTAGCAAGTTAGAGCCGTATTCATGGGTTGATGACAATCTAGTTCTAAGAAGTCACATGCAGTTAAGAGGCAGGTGGGAGAGGATTTGATAAAGTCAGATGTGAAGAGACATTCAAAGAAGAGCCATTAGTGGTGCAGGTGTGCCCTGCTTCTCTGCATGCAGATAACCCATTCTGGAAGCCTTGTGTAACTGCTGTCCTCCCACCAAATTGAGTTCTTGTAAAATGTCACCCATCCCTTTTCCATGTAACTTGCCTTCCTCTGTGTTCATTTTTATTCTCTCTACAAATACACAGTTTTTAGGACCACATAAGTATGGTGTGTGGTTAAGTGAAGAAGAGACCCTCTACATGAGAATGGAAAGTAGGTCTTACTTTAGTCTTAGTCACTTTTAGTAACAGCAATGGAAAGTAGATCTTTCTTTCCATTCTCAGATAGAAGGATCTTGCTTCTAAGGGATAGGAAGTAGGTCTTACCACTGCAAGGCAAGCTACCTCTCAAGCCCAGTCTCTTAATGCTGTATCCCTTTTCTTTCACTAGCAGCCCCCTTTCTACCTGGTTTATCTATTGTAGCATAGCTATAGTTCCTTTAACACTTCTAAGAAAATTAAAAGAGAATTTTCTGTCCTTTACAACTTTTTCTTTTTGGTGGTTGTACTGGGGAATGAATTCAGGGTCTTCAAAGTGAGCTACTTCTCAGCCCTTTTCCTTTTCTCTTTCTTTCTTTCTTTCTTTCTTTCTTTCTTTCTTTCTTTCTTTCTTTCTTTCTTTCTTTCTTTCTTTCTTTCTTTCTTTCTTTCTCTTTCACTTTGAGACAGGATCTCACTAAGCCACTATATCGCCCAGGATAGGCTCAGGCTTGAGATTCTTCTGTTTTACACTCCCAGAGTGCTGGAATTGTAGGTGTGTATTACTGCGCCTGACCTTTTTATGTATTCATGTATACACAGATCAATTTGTTTGCTTTTCTTAGACTGCTTTCATTTTGAGGTCTTAGTTTAACTTGACATGAAAGAACTTGCCCTTGTTAAAAGCATTTTAAGCAACTGTAGATAAAAAGTAACCTGGACAGCACGTTAGCCTTTTCTGCCCTCAAAGCACACCAGTAGATGTCCCTGGGAAGCCCCGTCTGAGATGAGGGAGTGGGAGCACACTCAGAACATTCGGACCCCAGGTTTATCCCATTCCCACTTCTGACCCCTTTAGTCTTACTTTTAGTAATAACAACATTTTCTACTGTAACATTTGCAATGTCTCCTGCTTTCTGAACAAATCCTTGTGTGTGTCATGGTTCTGTCTCTAAATCTAATCGAGCCAGTTATGATGCACAGCGCAGTTGCATAAATATTTCAATACAATGTAACATGAGTAAATTATTAATTGCCCTCAATGGAACATCTTTCTGAACCATTACATACTCTCTCAGCATAAAAACATGAAATTTATATATAAATAGCTAAAAGAAAATACAACAACCTCTGAAAAACTTGCTCAGGAAAAATGACAGAGCTTTCATTTATAAGCACAAACCTTAGGAAGATTATCCAGGTACTCTCCCTAAGTCTATCAATCATATTACTACTCTTGTATATATCTAGGGATAGAACTTTCTAGCAATGGAGTAGTAAATAAAAAGGCGAATTGGTAAGACTACCAGGTTGATTTCTGCACGGAGACTCTGTAGAATGAGGCGGCAAGGAAGCCCTTGCTAATGGTGGTTTGCAGAACTAGCCTGTGGGGTTTTGGGTCGATTTCACCCAATGTGCACAACAAAAGCAGATCCATTCACAAGAGTCCAGAGTCAGACCGTAAATGAGGCAAGAGAGGGACACACATCCACCATGTCACCATGAAATGTATTTTGGGCCGCACCAGCATACCCTATGAGCTCGACAGGTTTCCCTTGGGTAGCTGCTCACTGTGACAAATAGGAACAGGACTCCAGCTCCAGGTTTGGATGTCTGTGAGCTCTGCAGATCTCAGTAGTGAGCATTACACACTCAACAGTTGTTGTTTCTGATCACTCCGGCTCTGTTCAACAGAGCAGCTCCAAACACTCCTCAGAGTATTGCTTGGCAGACGTGCTCTGACACAAAAGCCATTTCCCTGTGAAGGAGGCGAGGCTGGTGAAAGAGAGAACAGCAAAGCCTATCAATCATTTCACGGCCAACCCCTGGGGAGTTTTTGACATCCACAAATTGGCTTTCAGCTCCCACGCTACTTTTGTGCCTGAATGCTATTGAGAGGCTCTCAGATTTTGGACTGTTAGTCACTTGGAGCATAAAGAATATGGCTGAGTGTCAAGTCTGTTTGGGAGACAGACTCACTGCCTACATAAAAGAACATGATAAATATGTCTGATTTTGTAAACAAAAGAATTCATTACTCTTACCATGGATTTGTCTAGAAGCATATTGGGAAACTATTCATCCTAGACAGAGTCATCAAGTGTGGTACATTCCTTATGCGGGTGGAGCCAAATGCCCATTCGTAAGTGTGGCCTTGGCTGGAAACTGGGGAAAATGTTGAATTCTTAATCTCTGTGTTGTAAAATCTCAGCCACTGTAGGATAGGTGGTGGATGAGTATATTTTGAAGGGAACATACTAGCTTTTTGGAACTCAGCCTGGTCAGAATTGTGAAGTAATGAAAGTTTGTAGTAGGCATTTTGTGGCAACCACCTGTGACTTCAGAGTTCCACCTGAGAGAAATTTTTTCAATACTGGACCCCATATTCAGGAAGACTATGCTAGCTAGTTTTGTTTACCTGAAGCCAACAAAGCTATTTTATTGTAGCTGTAGGCTGTGTGTCATTGTATACTACATACACAGAGGCAATTCCAGGGGCTGACAGTGGACAGAAAGTCTAGCTTAAAACACAGCTCACGAAGAGCTCTTGTTTTGGACTTTTTGTTGTCCCACTAAGGTCCTGGCTTATACTTGACCTAGTTTTTGCCCTGCCTGGCAGCCTAGGAAGCCTGCATTTTCTGGCCAATTATGTTCTGCACACAGTCTCTTCTCAGAAAAAAATTGTTCAGGAAAGTCAAAGAGCATCCTGAAACCTGATAGCTGTGTGTCCTTGGAGCAGTTGAGTAGTCTCTCTGCATCTCTAACTTTTGAGATGTGAAACAGGGTAAGTAGAACTCCTGCTCTTGGTTGTCCCATCAAGCAAATAAAATCACTTATGGAGGCTTGGGATCAGAGTCCCTGGTGCTTATTAAATTTTCAATAAATGTTACTTGTGCTTACAAACTCATTGTTTTAACTTTTAAGCTAGGATAACCATCCTTCAAGTTGATTTTTAGAATTTAAGAAGACACTACCAACCAGCACCAAGTTGCCAGGTGTCCATCACCATCTTCAAGCCAGTCTCCCTCCAGTTCAACAGTCTGAATGAGATGAGGGCTTCACCATTTAGCACCTCTGCTCCTCACCTGGTCGGCAGTTCAAATTGACCATCATCATTTATAATTTTGTTTCTTTTCAGCTTATATTTTTCTTTTATGTATAACTCAGGATTCATTCTTGATTTTACAGATATTTATTGAGTGGATCTTTGCTAAAAGCTATCATTGTTTCCATTTAACCTAGTAACTCTTCTTTGAGGTACTAATAAACAGAGCCATATATTTCAACTCTAATAATTTAGAATAGCATGCAAAAAGACAAGTTCTGTTTTTGCAAAGAAGTAAAGGCACGTATACATGTATATTCAAGTGTGTATATGCCTGTGTCCATATCAGTGAGTCTCCAGACTCAATCTTCCTCCATTTTTAGGGCTTCCTGACTCTAACTTCATGCATTCAAGCTTTCTTAGTTACTTTTCACTTGGTGCTGAGACAAGATACCCTGACACCCAAAATTAAGGGAGGAAAGATTTAGTTAGCTCACAGTGTATGGAGGTTTTAGTCCATAGCTGACTGGCTCCAAAGCAGGGTGGCATGGCGAATGACATCAGTTCAAGGCAGCAGAAGACAGCAAAAGCAACAAGAGCCAGTTGGAGAAAGAGTAAGCCTCTTTTCCTCCCTTATATTGTAAGCAAGTTATCCTCCCTTGGGTGGGTGTAGCACTCACACCATCTCTATGCCCTCCTCTTGCACAGGCTCATAATGTCTACAAAGTGAGGACCTGGCCCCATACTGAGTCCCTTCATTAAGATTTTAAACTTCTCAAATTGACACAGTGGGTGACATACTAGAGCAGTAAGGGCATGTGCTCTACACCCCGGGATGTAGAGCTGCTGACCCACCTAGTTAAGCTTCTAGACTTCTCAACTTGACACAATATATCAACCCTGACACAGTATCTCCTGGCTTATCAAATCTTTGCTGCAGAACATCTTTCCTAAAATTTGGAATCATTAAATTCTGTTTTCCATTCAGTTCTCACAGTTGCTTCTCTGGTGTCTTGTGTAAGGGCTCTCCAGGGTAATTAGATTGATAATTATATTCACTTAGTACCTAATGTAGTTCTGCCTAGGCAATTACATATAATTATATTGTTATGCACTAACATTATTAATATTAACTAATCAATGTATTGGTTTTCTTTCCTATTAAATTACCATTATATTGACTTTACAATATATTTGCAGGAGCTAATAATTTATTTTACATTGTTAACCCTCTCAAAATACTATCTTCATTCTAACTCAGACATCTACATTTTTGTGAAATGGAAAGAAATCTGAAGAGAGGATCTGTTAACAGCAAAGGCCTATGGGCGACTTGTTCTTCAAGTCAGAAACTGTTTCATTAGATCCAGACAGATGTGGTATTATAGATCAAGTGTTCCTTATTGACAGTGCTTGGAACTCAAAGTGCACCTGATTTTGGAGTTTGGAATATATGCATATATATTGTGATATTTGGGGGATTTGGTCTACATAGAAAATTCATTTATGTTTCATTTGCAAGTTGTAAACATAGTCTGAAGGTAATTTTGTCTAATAATTTTAGTGTGCCTATGGTTATCTGACTATAACCATCCCATGAGGTCAAGTGTGAAATTTTCTACTGTGGCCTTCTTTTGGTGCACAAGAGTTTTGGATTTTTGGAACACTTTGGATTTCAGACATTTGTACTAGAAATGGGCAACCTGTATTTTAATACATGATTCTAGAGGTCACAGAGGTGGACTGAGTTGCCCATGAGAAGGACTTGGTGAGGAGAGCCAGGGTCTTCAGAAGCAATGGCAGTGCATGGAATCATCTTCCGCAGGGAGGTTTTCCATATGAAACCGCCATATAAGTAAGAGGAGATCACAGTTGCTTTGTTCATCTAGCACTTTGTCAAGGGTTGTACAGTTTCTGAAGAGAGCACCATCAGTGGCAACGCTGCCAGTGGGTGGTCAGGCACCAGCGTGACACTTCTGCCCAAGCAGCTGTTCTTTACAATGAGTTTATGTGTATGTATAAAGTTATTTCTGTACTCCTTATTTCAAATGTTCAAATGAAAGTCAAATAATGTTGACAATATTCAGTAGACGTAACACTCAGAATGAACTTTGGTGAAAGAAATGACATCAGCTCTTTGAATAGAGAACCATTATTGTAAAGAATTCTTTATTAGTAAAAGTTGTTAATGGGTACACTACAAGGTAGAAAGAGCAAATCTAAGCAGCAACTTCTGGAAACAGCTTCAAAACTAGGGAGCAAGAGGAAGTCCTGAGACTTAGGGGCAGGGACCTGTGGAGCTCACACTGGGATCTCTCGGGAGGAAGTGCGCTGGGCTGGGCTGGGGGCTCTTAGCTCAGAGGAAGGACCCGTGAGGAGAAGGAGGAGGAGGAACAATCACTTGTTGGTGTTGGAGGGAAGAAGGGTTCACTTAACCTTCTGCGAGTGTTGGGTACAACTGCAAGCTCGGTGCAGCCTGGATGTTGCAGGGCTGCAGGAACAAAGCAGGATGGTGTTAATAGGGCCCAGATGCAGCCCAGAGCAAGTCTCTTCTGCCTTCTCCACCTCCCAGGTCTTTGGTATCCATAACAGATCCTAATAAGGAGATGCTAGGCAAAGGCAAATGTCCACACTGCAACCACGCAGAGGAGGAAGAGTAAGCTCAGAACTGAGAAAGATAAAGAAACAAGTGGCATATTTGGGTAATTATTTATATTTCTGAAATCTAAATTTATTATTAACAGTCTATTATAGCATTCTAGACATTTGCTTATTATGAAAATGTACATGGCACAATCAAAAAATACAGTGAAACTAACTTTTTGAAAAATACTTGTTATAGTACGGGACCAATTGGCATGAATCATCTCAAAATACTCCCTCTCATGTCAGATACGCTTATCCCATAATTTCTGCTAATTTCTGAAGCAGGTCTGGAAGTGCTCTTTCATGAGTGTTAGTTGTGCTGCCTTCATGCTCTGAATATATTCAGTAAGTTTACCTTTCATGGTCATTTTGACTTTGGGAGGAGCCTGAAGACACACAATGCCAGATCCAGTTAATAAGGTGGATGAGGGTAGAACAAAATGGTTTCATGATCCTGCCTCTCCTTTGGATTGCATTCAGGCCAGGCTTCACTGTATTTCTGATTGCACCTTCTAAAGACACTCAGGAAAGAGGACTTCCAGAACTGCTTCAGGAAGTGGCAGAACTATGGCATCAGTGTGTTTGAAGTGAGGGGGAGTATCTTAAGGGGGATGGATGGCAATGTGCCTTTTACTGTACTCCATATGCATAAATTAATCACTTACCACATATTCTGATCATACCTTGTATGCATTAACTTCTCACAGTTGTCTTTTCTATCACAATTAACACACTGCATCTATTTAAATTACATCTATGAGGAATTAGTCATTTTAGGATAGCAAAGGAGATATTAGCAAGTACTGGTTACTGGAAGTGGTCTTTGGGTCTGATAATAGCGTGAGATGCTACACGTCTCACACAGTCCAATTAACGTATAATCAGATGTTAGTCGACTGGCTTTTTGTGAGCTCGGAGTGGCAGTGCCCCATGATCCCAGTTATGAGGCTGGCTTCCCTACAGAAAGGGCCACGCATGCTGTTAGATGCTTTCTTCAGAGAGGAAAGGATCTCCTAACTGGCATACCCTGCTCTTTTCCTGGGGTGGGCCTGTGTGAATGGGAATGCATCCTGGCAATCTTTGTGCTTGTCCTCACCTGTTCGGCCCTGCTGCTGAAGGTGACGCATCACTCAGAGGAAGTGACACGGTCACATGCTGCCATTTACATTTCAGTGGTGGAACCTGAGCAGTGACAGGGGTCAGGGCTTGGGATTTTTATAAAAACTATGTGAATAAACCATGTTAGCAGCTACAGGGCTGGACACTCGGATGGGACCCGTACACACATGACTCACAGCAGTTTGCAGGTAGTGAATGTCACCTTCACTGTAAAGATGTGCTCACTGGCTGCAGACCTTGCACTTGCTTAAAACGACATAGCAGCCTCTGAGTGACCCCACCTCTGAGTGCTGCCTACGTCCCACGACCCAGAGCCCCTTCCTCTCTGCCTGCAAAGAGTAAGACAGAGAACAAACTCTTTATTTGTGAGGTGTTATTTTTGTAGTTAGTACCAGGGTTTAGCAAATTATTTGGTGGTAAGAAATTGATTCAATAAACCTAAAATAGAAATACCCTATGTACATTAGGCTGCCAGTGAATATATATTTCTATGTAGCAAATACATCCATAACAATTCGCCTTATGATCCATTTTCACCATGGAGATGCTATTGAACTAGTTTTTAAAAAGATCTCCATTACAAATATATAGTTAACCACCTAGCCCTCAAAGCCAATTCTTGAACAAGGGCTTTGGTCATTTCAGCTTCAGATACGGCAAATGGAATTTCACAAGAAAAAAGAGAAAGAAACTGTACACAGTTATCCTCTGAGATTTTTTTTCCAAGTATGAAGTTTGGATGCAAAGAACACTTTCATATCTCAGCAAAATTACTTGGAAGGCAAAGGTAGAAAATAAATTGAACTGAAGCGATTAGATCATCCATTAGCCCTTGACTCAGTCCCTCAGGAAATCGTGTTTATCAAAACTGTATCTTTCTCTATGTTGTGTCTTCTGAGCTTCCTTGAAGCAGAGCTATTTTTGAAAATTTGCTGGCATTTTTGAATTTTTTAAAAATAGTCGCCTTGTATAGTACATGTCATTATGAACAGGTAGGCCTTTTACGCACAAAAATGAAATGCTAAATTTTTATGAAAGTAAAAGCTGGTTAATGTGGAACACTTAGGTAGTGACACTCTTACGCTGGCTGCTAAAAGCCCTAGTTTCAGTTTTTAAATCATCATTTTGTTCAGCTTTGTCCATGTTTTCCTGTCAGTTCTCTGGGCATGAAACAAAATACACGTTGCTGAAAAAGACACTTGTTACTTTGGAGCTTTGCTTCCCTCTGGCTGAAATACCAGATAACAGGTGTGATGTCTGCCAGTGCCCCCTTCTGGACAGAATATGATACATTTGTAGATGTTTTCTGCCCTTGTTTACAGCCAGGGCTACCCAATGTCCCCTTGACCTTAGAGGGCAGCACAGAACGATGACAGATTGTGACTTAGTTGTGTTGTGTGCGTAGAGGTATGCTATGCTCAAATTTGTCTGTGGACAAATTTTCAAAACATATAGTCTTGGGTGTACTTAGTGTGGCCCTGTACTCTCCATGCTTCACTCTACAATTAAGATTTTATTCTGAATTTTGTGTCTACGAAGGTAAAACATTGATTTAGAAATCTTGCATACTAGAGTTTCAATTAGATGTGGATCATAAGGGGCACAGCTTTGAAGAATAATCTTGAAATTGTACTAACATAGCTCCAAATTTTGTTTTAGTATTTCAGTTTCCTAAGCTATGGAAATGTGGATTCAGAACTGTAGCTACTTTCCACAGTAATTTTGAGAATTAAGTATATCCATGAAAGATTCAGTTTCATACCTGACCTAGGGTAAGCAGTTTTGAATATCTGCTCTGACAAGAGTTTGTATGATATAAACACATTTCTTTTAATATGGTGTCCAAATTAGAAAAATATTGCCTTAGGATTAATATTTCTAGATGTTAGGTTTAATTTTTTCCCACTAATACATATTTATAATTTCCCATTGTTTATGTCAAATACCTTATGGGCTGACTTTGATTTTCAAGAAATATTGCAATAAAGTGTATTTACCACAAGGCATGAAAATACATAGCACTTTTGGTCAAAATATTATTCCATACCTTGAGGAATAAAAGAACGCTCCAGCTGGCATTCCTAGTTTCATTACAGTTCTAAATTATGCAACTGGCACATTTTAACACTAACTTATTTTTGAATTCACAGTACCTAAGATACATACCACACTGACATTTATTTTCATTTATTTGGAAATAAAGCTGTCTTTATTATCAAACATCAAATTTGATATCTGATTATCAAATTTATCATTCTATTACTTTCCACAATTTGGCAGTTCTCATTTTTAAAGTAACACTTATCAAACTGTAGCATTTCTACAAGATGACAAAATGTTAGGAACAGCTTAGTCTCTGATGGATTACAGGTGGACAGTTGGTATGAGTGTGCATCATACAGAAATAAACTCAAAGAAGAATGCAAAACTAAAATAGAAGTTTGTCACCTGAGACAACCTTTCTGTGCTTTAGTTCCTTTTATGTAAAATAAGATAGTAGCTTTAAACTGTTAGGGTGGGTGTGAGTTTTAAATAAGAAAATTAATACAAAGCAAGTGTCTAATGAAAATCATTCTCAGTATTATTTTTCCATAATATGGAAAAGCCAAAAAGCCTTCGTCTCTGAAGTCAGACATCTACATAAAGATCATCTGCATTTATTTCTGAAATGTACGTTTCAGACCTGTAAGGCGGTTGTGAGTATTGAATCAGTTGTTCTGTACAAGACATTTAATGCAGTGTCCGACACAGGAGCAGGTAGAGTAGGTAAGAAAGAATGACAGTTTCTGGTGTCCCCTTCTTGCCGTCCACCTCTCTGTGCCTGGCCCTGTGTGAGGAGCTCCAGTTTCCAAGTCCTAACGTTTCCTGTCATGATAGACATGGAGGAGCCCTTAATTCGCTTCACTTCTCCTTCCTCATGCTTCAGTTCCTTAACTCAGGGGTGCATAATACTCCGGGCTACACAGATCATCAGTCTTCAAGGTGCCTCAGAGACCATAACTTCCTGGACTGTGTAATGATCTTCTGTATCTCCAGCCCCACCAATTTATTTTGTCTTGTGTTTTATTTTCCAAGGTGACTGATCTCATGAACTGAATTATGGCAGGATTGTCTTTGTGTCTGTGTGTTCTCCTGACAAGTAACAAATTTATCTCCTATGGGTTTTTTTTTTTTCTCCTTAAAATCTCTACAAGTTAGGTTCTCATAGGGCTTCCAGGTAACCCAGAAGGTCAGCAGGGAATGTTTGGGGGATTCTGTGATTCTTGGGTCACCCCACACCATCATACCACCTCCTGTTCCAGTTGCCTTTATTGGCGCTAGGTAGTGCTGGAAATTTTAAAAGCTTAATGTCAAGATTGATAGACTTTGGTGGTCAGGGATCTATGTCAGGGGTACAGTGACTTGCTTGGCAAGTGCAAGGTCCTGAGTTAGATTCCCTGAAAAAAAAATAAATAAACCCCACAAAGATTCATAGATGTCAACCTATTCTCAAAGATAGGTATAATTTGTTATCTTGTATTTCAACCACATCATGAAAAGTGAATTTCTACTACTTTTCAAGTTGGGTAAATTATGTGGGCCCAGAATACAGGATAACTGAAAAGAAAAGAAAAAGTCATTTATTTAATAGACAGCAGTTTTAACATGTATAATTGTCAAAGTCTAAAATTAAAAATTTATGGGGTTTTTGTTGTTTAAAATTTCCTTGAGAAAATCACGCAAGTTCTTATCTGTAAAATGAAAGCATTTAATGAAATGATACCTAAGATCCTTCTTTTTTCTTTTTTTCTTTTAAAGAGAATTTTTAAAAACCAAAATAACAACAACATAGACAAAAACAAAGGAACACAAAAGTAATAGAAATGATACAGGGTTCCAAAACAGAACGATAGGAATTAACAGTGGATGTTGTATTCCATATTGTTATCTTCCATGACGTTGCTCAAATTACCAGATGTAAGAACGCAAGATTGATCAAACCATTAAAGAGAATAAAATATAATAATAAAAGCGTTAGACACAATACGGAGCTTCACTAAACAAGATGATAGGAATTCAACAGTGCTTGTTATATTGCATATTACTGTCTTCAAATTAGCTTTTCAGATTATCAGATATAAACATGTAAAATTGCTCAAAAAAATTACAACCTGAATGAGTTAATAAAACCCAAAAGGTACAATAGATACTGTGAAAGGGAAGGAAACTGCTCAAAGGGAAGGAACAGCTGGAATGAGGGAAAGGAGAAAAAGAAAGAAGGGAAAAATTAATATATAAAGGATCGCTAGAATAATTGTACTGCGGATATTTATTGTTTTCTTCCTTTTGGTGCTGGGAATTACACTCAGGACCCTGGGCTTGCTAGACAGGTGCTTGCACCACTGAGCTATACCCCACCCTTTGAGGTTCTCCTTAACTCTGACTCTGTATTTAAATCGAGTAGAAATTAGCTAGAAAATTGCATTTATAGTTGAAATCAACTGTAGATCATATAAATTAGCTTTACGAAAAACATTAGCTTTTAGTGGAGACTTAGCATTTAGCACAAGATGGCTGTGATCCCCACGGCAGTTTGTTAATCTCTGTATGAGTTTTCAAAGAAGTAGTCTGTCCTTTTTCTGGCCTGGGGCAGTGGTGGAGAACCTATGGCAGGTGTCTTACTTGCTTTTCATTTAGGACCAAAGACGTTAGTGTATGCGTTTTATTTTTTTAAATTAAAATCTCAGTATTCAGGTTTAATTTTAGTGTTGGCACTTTGTGGTAAATAAGTGCATTTGGGGTTGCAATTTGGACACTTTAAAAGCTTCACCATCACTGCTTTAGGGTTGTTCGGTACATGCTGAACAGCCTGTTTTATAGCTAAAATTTAATAGGGCTGAGAACATTTCAGAGACCTAATTTCCAAGAAAGCTACTAAAACAAAATTTCAAAAATGGAAATTAAAGATGCTTCATCCCTGCTTTTACCTTTGTCTCTTGCTTTTCCTCTATACATGTGGTCCTGTAACTTTCCTTTCAAAAATTTTAACTGACCCTTAAGAGGCAGTGGAAATACTAAGCTTCAGTACCGTAGTCCTTCCAATAGCCAAAAAGTTGGATGGTTACTTTCCTGGCACAGGTCTTTGGCGAGGTCAGCTACTCACTTAAGTCAGTTATTAACAGCCAGGGTTCAACACTGCCAGAGAAACTAATGAATTGACTTTTACCATTCTCAAATCAAACTAGGAAATGAAATATGATGCCCATTGATAAATAGTGTCATAGTCACTTTTGACTTCTTCAGGATTCTCTTCTTAATATTTGAAATGAACTGGCATCATCTAAATAGTTTCTGATGGAAATAATAAAATACTTTAAGATAAGCAAGACAAAATTGCACTGCAAAATTTAAGCTAAAATAAATCTCTTAGTTGAGACTTTCATGGAGGGAATCTCTGTTGTAGGATTATGTTTAGATTAAATGAACTTGGATGAAATTCAGTGGCTGACACCTACAGGGAGTTGGGTAACTGGTAGTTTAGTTCTTCATCAAAACACAGATGCACCTACAGATACACACAGACACATGTCCAGGAGTTTGGGGTTGAGAGAGAGAAAAGAGAAATAAACTTGCATTTCAATAATTTGAGTTTAATTAGCAGTGTGTGTGGGGAGTGCAGTGTATGATCCTCAAGAAGAACGGAGATGGCAAAGGTGAGGAGCAATTACACGACTTCCCAGATTCCTTTATTTAACTTGGCTTTGTCTCAAACCTGGTCAATGGGATTTCCTAGGAGAATTTTCTGTACATCTAGAGGATAATAGTAAAGAGTTTTGTGGGAACTTTCCAATTGCAGAACAAAGACCAGAACTTGCAATAGCAAGAGGCATTAGGAATCAGAATTAATGAGGATTTTGGGGAGCCATTCCTGACAGTTGAAAGCTTTGTAGGAAGGACTATCAGAATGTCACTTAACAGACTGATCCTTCTAACATGCTAATGAGAGTTCACACCTAGGCAAAGAGGATTGTGTCCTTCAGAACACAATTTCCATTTCCTGATTATGATTGGATGGTACCAGGGGAATACATCTGCAAAGCTTTCCTACTGCTGGTTTGCTTTTTCCCGCTGGGATTGCCTGAACAACTTCCTGCTTCCTTGGTTATATATAGCCCCCAACATTATTATAATGATGTTTACCTCTCAGTGCCAGAATTGACCTTAGCTTTATACCTGAACCTAAACTAATCATCAGATAACATTAAGCATTTTAATTACTAGCATTTTAATTACTAGCAGGTTTCTTCCTCAGTCCTTATTACAAAATGAAAATATGGAACTAAAATACCTTGTTAATAAGGAATTTTAATGGAAAATTAGGACATACACTAGTAGAAAGATTAAATGCTTCATTCATTGCTCTTTTCAATAAATGTTTATCACTAACTAGTTCTTGGTGCTGGCAATATATTTATGAATTCAGGTACACAAGGACATCCTCAGATGGAGTCTCAATTGTAGTCTATTAAGAAATGATGAGCACAAAACATAAAAAAATATGAAACAGAATTAAGAACACATGTCCAGGAGTTTGAGGTTGAGAGAGAGAAAAGAGAAATAAACCTGCATTTCAATAATTTGAGTTTAATTAGCAGTGTGTGTGGAGAGTGCAGTGTATGACCCTCAAGAAGAGCGGAGATGGCAAAGGTGAGGAGCAATTACACGACTTCCCAGATTCCTTTATTTAACTTGGCTTTGTCTCAAACCTGGTCAGTGGGATTTCCTAGGAGATGAGGGTAAGTCCTGGGGAAGATGAAATTTTAAATAGGGTGAGCTTCATTGGAAAGTGATTTTTAAGTAAATATTCAGGTATCATGAGGGAATTACCCAAGTACTTGTGAGGAAATAGCGTTCTGGGTTGCATGATGTCTCAGGAAAGGCTTTGGGCAGACTGTGACTTGTGTGCAAGGTGATGGGTGAGGCTGAACAGTAGGAAGGGGGCTGCAAGGGGTGACAGACACTAATTCTACCAGATCTTTAAGGTTAGCATGGGGATTCTGGCTTTTCATCTGAGTGGAATGGGAAATTCTATTTATTTCATGATTTTGAACAGAGAGTTGAGAATCTGCCTTAGCTTTTAAAAGACTGCAGAGATGAGAATAGACTAAAGGAATACAAGGACAAAAAAAAAAGAGAGACCAGATCAGGAAGCGGAAAAAAGATGCAGGAAGATCGGATCCATGATAGCAATTGTGATGTTGATACCCGTGTAGCTTTGATTCTTCTGAAGGTAGAGCAGGCAAAACTTGCTGACGCATCAGAGGTGATGTCGAGAGATGCAGTATCATTAAGGTCAAATCCAAGTTTCTTGGCCTGAACAGATGGAACGTCATTGGAAGTGGTTGAAGGAACCAAGTGAAGAGACCGCCAGAGAACTGAGAAACTGAACTGTTAAGAGAGTGGCTGAGGTGCCCTCTACGTGGTGGCCATTAATTTGGGTACAGAATTATTTTACTTATCATTCCAAGCATAAGAGCTGATGAGCCTATTTTCTTGTGAGTGTTGACCTTATTTTAACTTTTTTTCCCATTTCTCTCTCAGTTCTGAAGTGTACAGGACCCGAACTCCATCACTTAAGCAGCCATTCATCCATTTTTGTTTCTGTTGTTGGCTTTGTGCTTTTGACTCTGGCTCCTGAAATTAATGAGAACTAGTCTTTGGGAAGATGAATTTAAGTTATTTGACAAATGTCAGGTCTGTCCTGCCTGTTATCACCATGTTCTTCCTTACAGTGAACACAAGCTAACTAGAGAAGACCCGGCTTCAGGTGTTTTTGTAAAGCTACAAAGCAGCTTCACTGGTAGGCTTGCTATATTCCCACTAAATTACATTGTGCTTCTGTTTTCCCTTTGAAGTCTCTTCTATGAGATAGTAGCACTTATATTACTTTTTTTGTATTTATCTATATTTCAACCTGTTCATAGTGGCATTGACAAAATATTAGTATGATTTTTCCCTTCCCATTTTATTTTGAAACCACATCATAAGTTCATGGGTGCTAATTTTGGATATATTTCCTTTACAGTAACATTACAATGAGTAAACTGAAAACATCTTGGAATTGTTTTTGTTTCCGTGTTTGTTCTGACTGCTTAAATAAATACAAGTAATTTAAGGAAAGAGTGTTGTTTTGGTGGTTTTAGTTAAAACAAACTGGTTTTTTTTGCATTCAATTTATGAAAATTAAATGAGACATTAGAACTGTACACTTGGAAATTCCTTCTAGTTTTGCTTTTATAAGTTTTACCATTCACATTGTTGATTAACATGTAGGTGTGTATAACATGACCTAAAACTTTAGGTACACTGGAAGTATCAGGTATCATCCATGCATAGGAAGTATGTAGTTTCATAAGGAAGACAAAATCAGGTATTCAGAATAATTTAAGTGAATGAAGATACATGATTACATGATAGCCATATGAGAATGTTACAGTGATAAGATGTCAGAAAAGAGCACTGTTGAAATAGACAAGTAGGTCATAATTAAATCAAAAAGAGCAAGGATGGAAAGTCACATCCAGTGAAGACCTTAAAAGATGGTAGAAAATATTGTTGGTGTTTGACAAATGATGATGAGATTCTTGGGACGAGCTGAGGGATGTTGAAGAGAGATGAACAACATCCCAGTCTCTGTGGAGGTAATGTAAAACGTGCCCTATCCCGCATACCCTTGGTATTCCCCCAAATTCTCCCTCACTGGTGGACGGATAAGTTTTATGATCAGCGTTGGTCTTTACCTGGATTCACGTGTTTTCAAATGTGAGATCCTTCAGGATGTTGTCCCAGGATGCAGGCTAAGCTCTGCCCCCTTTGGTTGGTTTGATGGTCATGCTCTGGTGGAATGCGCAGGTAGAAGGAGCAGCAGTGTGACTTAAGTAGCGGCAAGAGCTTCCCCATCCTTACGATCATTAATTCAGATTGTTTGATTTTTTTTTTTACATGACTCAACAGTTTTCGTCCTCCTATTTCCAGCTTCCTTTAAAAATGCTTTTGAGGATCCTGGAAAGAGAGAGGACAGTTTCAGGCAGGGTGAAATGAATTAATTAATATATCCTAGGTTCTCTCATCCCAAGCAACAGATCACCACCCCAGAGCTGGAAGGACACTCATGTTTTTCAGGTTTGGTCATGCCTCCTCCCCCATCTTGGTTGCCTGGTGGCTTCCCCGAGTGAGTTATTGATGTTGCCTTCCCCTCTATCTTTTAGTAAAAGGAAATTTTTATTTGGTTCTATTTCAGTGGTAAAATATGAGAAATCTAGTTAATATAGTCTTTTAAAATGTAATTAATTCAATCATTGTCTACGGCCATACCACCCTGAACGCGCCCGATCTCGTCTAATCATTGTCCATAGAACAAAATGAACTCTTTTGGAGACAAGCTAATTCCCCATCACTTTTAAAAAATGTTTAGGCCTCCCAGACATTTATCCATTTGAAATGTGGGTGACTGATTGTTAAAGATAAGATAGAAAATTGAGGGAGTGGTGTTTAAATGTGTTGTACGCAGAAGACGAGAGCTGGTGGGGAACCAGCAGTCACGGGGAGAGAAAGCACATTCAGCGGGATTAGGGAAGGTCCCAGAAGACTATGGTTGGAAAGACTCATTCAACACTTGCCTAAGACAACTGCCACACGCACCTGAGCACCTACTGGACGCCTCTCACACCCACCTTTGTTCTTTCATGAAAGAATCATTTTCTTTGATGAAAATATAGCCAGGAGGTGACAACTTCCCACTACCTCCACTGCTACTGATTCATCCTTAGCCACCATCCTCTCTAGAATTATCTTCAAAGCTTTCTCATTGGTCCTTCTACCTCTACCTTTGCTCTCCTACATTTTATCCTCTATCAAGAAATGCATTAAGACTCTAGGCAGAAGGAGTTGCTGCTATAAAAGTTAAAATTCCCTGCATGTGCGGGATGGGATAGTATTTGTCCTTCTGTGTTTGGTTTATTTCACATAACATAGAGCTTTCCAGGTTTGACCATGATATAGCACATTTTCTCTATGGGATGGACATCTAGGTTGATTCCATACCTTGGTTATTGTGAATGGTGCTCCAATAAATGTTAAAGAGAGGAGAACTTTCAATACACCGAGTTCATTTCCTTTGGACATGTACCCAGCCGTGGGATTGCTGGATCATGTGACAGTTCTGTTCTTAGATTTTTTTGAGAAAATTCAATACTGTTTTTCATAAAGGTTGTACTAATTTACATTTCCACCATCAGTGTCAAGGGTTCCCTTTGCTCTACAACCTTTTCAACATTTGTTATTTTGAATAATAGTCATAACAGGTATAAGGCACTATGCTGTGCACTTTCCCATAGACTTTGACATTTGTATATTGTTCTTTGAAAAACATCTCTGCAGATGTCCTGTCCACCTACTCCATTTTCTGTCTTACACCTAGAGCTTCACACTGACCTTCACCCCCAGCATAATGTTTATTTATTTTGAGACAGACTCTTGTTAAATTGTCAGACTGGACTCAAACTTGCAATATCCCATCTAAGCCTCCCTTTCTGCCCATTTTAAAAAATCAGGTTGTTTTCTTCCTAATGGAGTATCTGAGTTCCTTATATATTAGCTTATTAACCCTTTATTGATGTATTGCTTGAAACCATGCTTTCCCATTTCATAGATTTTCTCTGAAGTCTGCTGACTGTGTTCCTGGCTGTGTGGAGGCTTTCAGTTTTATGTTAACACATTTCTCTGTTTTTGTTTCTGTTATTTGTGCATTGGGTTCATATATCCAAAAAATATTGTCCAGACAAATGTTTTGAATTTTTTCAGCATTTTTAGTACTTTTTTTGTTGTTTTAAATCTTAGCCGTAAATATTTAGTTCATTTTGAGTTGGATTTTACATGTAGTATAAGACAAAGGTCTGAATTAATTTTTCTGTGTGAGGATATCCAATTGACTCAGTAACATTTATTGAAGAGACTGTCCTTTCCCACTGTGTGTTCTTGGCACCTTTGTAAAAAGTCATTGGAACATAAATGTGTCGGTTTATTTCTGGGCTTTCTGTTCTGTTCCATTTGCCTATGTGTTTGTTTTTATGACAGTGTCTTGATTTTTGATTATCATAGTTTTGTAGTGCTTTTTAAAGTCCCATCATGTGAGATCTCCAGCATTGGCTTCCCTCAAATTGCTGTGGTTACTTAGAGTCTTTGGTTATCCTGAACATATTTTAGAATTACTTTTTCTTCCTGTGAAAAGTGCCATGGAAAGTTTGATTTCAATTGCATCAAATCTGTAGATCACTGAGTATTATGGTCATATTATCAATATTAATTCTTCCAATCCACGAACACAGGATATCTATTTGTTTGTGTGATCTTCAGTTTCTTTCATTGGCACTTCATAGTTAAGTGGACAGGTCCTTCACTTCCTTGGTTAAATTTATTCCTATTATAAATAGCCTTATCTTCTTTATTGGATGACTCATTGTTATATAGAAATGTTATTGATTTTTATATATTGAATTTTTATCTTACAACTCTGCTGAATTTTTTATTAGTTTAACAGTTACTTTTAGTCTTTATACAGAGATTCATATATATATCACTGTATAACTATATGTCATATGTGTATGACATATATTTGCATGTCATATATATCATTTTCAAATAAGGACAATGTAACTATATCCTTTCTGATTTGGGTGCTCTCTTACATCTTTCTGTTGTTCATTTGCTGTGGCTAGGACTTTAGTATCATGTTGAATAGAATTAGTGAGAGGGGTGTACTTTTCTTGTTTCAGACCTTAGTGGAAAAAGCTTTTAGCTTTTCACCATTAAGCTTGGTTAGCTGTGGATTTGTCTTAGATGATTTTTATTTTCTGTAGGCATATTCTTTCTATAACTGATTTCTTAAGCATTTTTCATCTTTAAAGTGTGTTGAGTTTTGTGAAACACCTTTTTTGCATCGCATGAGATGATCATATTTATTTGTGTCTTTTATTCTGTTAGTGTAGCGATCACACTTACAGATTTGTAATTATTGAACCATCCTTGCATCCTTAAAATAAATCTTAATTGATCACAGAAAACGAGCCTTTTAATATGTTGTTAAATGCAGTTTACTGGAATATTTTTGAATATTTTTGCATCTATGTTCATTAAGGATAATGGCCTGTGATTTTCTTTCCTTGTATCACCTTTGTCTTTGGTATCAACATGGTGTTGGCTGTATGAAATGAATTTGGAACCATTCCCGTCTTTCAGACTTTTTGAATACAGGGACTGTTGCTTGTTTACTGTTGTGTTTTTGGTGCCTAACATAATGCCTGCCACACATTAGATGTTCAAGACTTTCTGAATGAAGAGTTGCATTTCCCCAGATGAGAATATCTGGGAGGCACAATCTAGGATAATAATCTCCAGGTTAAAAGTGAGACTTTTGCAGCTAGAAATGCATGTGTTGAATTGGGGCTTATAAACAATCACTCTTTTCTTATTGGTGAAACTTTGTCTTACATCTTGTCGGGGTGAGGGAAGGGAGAGAGTTGGACAGCATGAGAGAATGATGTTGATAATTCTTCCACCTTTGCAAACTAGTATCATGGGTCTCTTCCCTTGCTTCTAGGAAACCTTCCACTCCTTTAGACCAGGGTCTCAGTCAAGATACCACAGCCCTCCTCCCCTGAACAAGGAAAAGAAGCTTGCTAAACAGGGACCTTGAATCTCTGCTGGAAGAATCTGTTTTGCAGGGGTATTAGAAGGGTTGAGGGAACAAACAAGGGATGGAAGCACTTGCAGGCTCCTACCAAAAATAAGGGGCTTCTATTCAGTAGTTCTAAAGAATGACATTCCCAGATCCTGGTGAGCATGGGCTGTGACAGTGGTCTACCTTCTGGAAGCAGTGCTCTTAAAGCAAACATATCACTGGCAAAATTGAGCAGGAGCAGGCAAGGAAAGGGTACCAATCTCCTAGTCTTTCTTTGTATTGCACCCAGTTTCTTTCAACTGTCTTCAACTGAGAAAACCTTAATGGCAATCAATAGCAAGGAAGTTTGGATTCTGCAGCCCATAGGGGTGACTCCATACTACCCTCTGGTATAGAGAACAGACTCAGAGAAGGGCTGTTGAAGGGGTTTCAAGAGGACAGAGAACAGAGTGTAATCATGTGGCCTTTTCTTAGGACTCTTACCTCATCTCTCTCTCCTTTTCCTTAATGTTTTATACCCTTGTCAAGAGACATGACTTAAGTGCAGATCAAACTCCTGCAGTGTGCGATGGTCTGGCTCTGTTGTTGAGGCACAACAAACTCACAAACAAGGATGGCCCTGGGTCCTTTTGGACAGAGATCACATCCAGAGTGGGGCTGCTGAT
The DNA here is from genome assembly GCA_004027595.1 of Dinomys branickii. Classification (NCBI taxonomy): domain Eukaryota; kingdom Metazoa; phylum Chordata; class Mammalia; order Rodentia; family Dinomyidae; genus Dinomys; species Dinomys branickii. The sequence continues at coordinate 152,452 of PVLD010002861.1, forward strand.
TTCTCCTCTAGGCCATCCAGCAGTTTTGTAGAAGCAGGCAATGACCACAGGATTATAGTTTCCCCCATCACTTTCTACAGCTGCTTCTACAACATGGTACTAGTCAATATTCCCATTGCTGGACACAATACTTGTCATTCATAACTTGAAGGAAGAAAGGCTTAATTGCCTCATGTGTTCATTTTATGATAAGCTGAATCCAAGGCAGAAACATCATGAGGCAAGGATGCAGAGTGATACAGTTCCTCAAGTCATGGCAGCCCAGAAGCAGAGCAAGAGAACAGTGCCAGAGAAGAAGGGGTATGGGGCATTTATGCAGTGCCCAAGGCCACCCTCCATGACCCACCAGACACAATGGAGTGTGCTCTGCTAATTTTCTAGACATTTCTTAACCCACGGAACTTGGCATATCAGGAATAAGGGGCACCAAGCCCAAGTGCTCCTTTCTCAGAGTACCTGGTGGAATGAAGACCACAACTTCAGGTTTCTGGATATCTAAATTAACCTGTGATTCTTCTCCCCACCGGAGTCCTCTTCAAGTCCTGGAGGTGCCACCTCTACATTTGCCAGCACACCACTTGGGACATCTTAACTTCCTAACATGCAACTTCCAGGAAGCTGTCTGTAAATATCAAGTGTCATTCGACTGTCAACTTTGCGTGACATTTGCAACTTAAATGGTTAAAAATAAATCTCACTTCTGTGTGTGTGAAAAATTGCAATTTATCCTTAAAGGATAAAATACAATCACTGGAAAGTTGTGAGTAATTACTACTCAGTCTAGTAGACAGGCACCCAGTCCTAGAAGCAGTTCAAGTCCTAAGCAGCCTGGGCAGCCCGAGGAGCTCCTCCCTCACCCCCAGCAGATCACTGTGGCATAGTTAGCAGACAGCCTCTGTCCAGGGTTTCTTACCAGGGATCACACAGGTGTGTGACTGATCTTTACTCAGATACCCCGGAAGTGTTGCTCCTTGGCATTTTATAATCCCTGAAGGTTCTGGTAGTGAGCATTATGACAGCTAAAAACACATTGTAGAATGCACAAATCTACTTAAAATCAGAGTCTCTACAACTATGTTTCAAAAATTAATTCATTTAAAATAGTTCTTCCTTCACTCCTTGCAACCTATGTTGTGCCTGGTGGGGCCAAGAAAATAATTTTAATGGAGATAAATATTAAAAATATAAAAAGCTAGATTCATTCATGTTGTTATACTTCTTTATGGTTCTCTCCCTCTCTGATTTTTATTGCATGAACTTATAGCACATTTGGTTTAGTTTAGTTCTGTTTTTGAGTCAGGGCTATGATACATTGCCCAGGTTCGCCACCAGCTCCTGGGCTCTGAAGGCCTCCCTGTCTCGGGTTCTTGTACAGCTGGGGTGACAGGTATGGGCCATACCCATTTTCTTAACTACCATAAGGAAGATTACTAATTTAGTAGATATTTAATCAAAAGACACAGAATAATGAGCTAACTTACAACCTGCTGTTAAACTCTTCTTATACTGGACATTTAGTGAATATTTATAAAGTGAATGAATGAATAAAAAGATCTCTCCGACAAAAACTCACATCGTCTATAATAATGAAAGGTACTTATAGTCACCAGAGAATTTAAAACATAAAATGTATGTAGGATAACAGTCTCCTAGACGAGGACTCTGCCCTTCATCTCAAAGAGAAAACAATTATGGGAATTTTGATACATTTGACTATATGACTGATTTAAATTTTACAATTCAGTTGTTTCTTTGAATATTTTATTTTTTCATTTAATGAAAAAATAAAACAAAATTTCAAAACAAATGAATTAGAGAATAACCATAATATAATATGTATCATTATCTTCAAAGTAGTTACTCAGAAACAAAAAAAATTTCCCTCTTTCAAATAAGAAGCAAACAGAATAGCACAATGAATATCTTATTTTGAGGATTTTCCTATTATTCCACCACTTTCTGAGAATATGAGTTTTATGACTAAATACTACTTTAATACATAAACCACTACAATGAATTTAATTGTCACTTCAGTAATTTTTAGTTCTTTCAAACTATGTAAAGACTGCAAAGAACATCTTTGTCATAGATACAGATTTTTTCAAGATTATTTCCTCAGAACAAATTCTTTGACTTAGAATTGTAAATCAGAGCTATGAAAAAAGTCTGAGATTATTAATGTTAATTTTTTCATAAAACTAACAATTTACTTCTATCAATACAAGTAATTTCCCTGTATACTTAATATAATAAATTTTAAAATTCTTTAATTTTAGACCACAACATTTTATTTTTATTTTTATATTTTTTATTATTTTAGAAACATAAAAGTACAAAAACATATTGAAAAACAGACACCAATTATCATAAAAAATAGTACAATCACAACTAATCTATAGACAAGGTGATATGGTCTCAACAGTGGTTATTGCTTTATCCATTGATATCTTCGAATTGTAAATGTATGAACCCATATACAGACATGCAAATTTAGTCAGACAGTTAATCCTCTCAACAAGAGAAAAAAACACAAAAACCAAAAATCCAAAGACAAGAAACAAAACAGGCATACAACAACAACAGCAACAACATCAACAACAACAACAACAAAAAACACCGCTTGTTGCTGCTTTACATATTGAAATCTTCGAAGTGTGTGTTCAGGATAACACATACAGATATACATGATTAATCTAATATCCTGTCATCGATTATTGCTTAGCATTAAGTGATATAATACAATAGTAGAACCATGTTAGCCCTCCTGCATATATGTATATTCATATATATTCCTATATACATACATACATTTTTGTCTTTTTCTTTTCTCCTTTCCTTCGTC